>QZCP01000157.1:0-33439 GCA_003956705.1 Brevipalpus yothersi
CTGGAATAGAGTTGTAACAAGAGAGAGAGAATATCTTGGTTATATCGAATTTCGACTCTTTCCAAGATGAACTTTAGAACACGGATAAAGAGATTCATCATCATTCCTCTAGCATCCTAGAATTGTTAATTTTCAAAATGATCCCACCTCAAGCTAAGAAGTCATCACTAGTCATAGTCATTCTATCAATACCAACATGATCGCATTTGAACGAACTTAGAATCATTCTCTCACAATTTCGATTTTTATTCCGAGACACTTGGCATTTTGTGGGTAATATCTTTGCAACCCATCATATCTACTCCAAAGTATTCAAAATACAATCATAACGGAGTCCAGTCAGCCACAATCAACACATTACTCATCTAGGAAGCCAATATAGTGGCAGTCAACATACACATTTGCCAGTAAAAATGTGTGTCATCTTTATCCCTCGTTCCAATAATCAAACATGTGCTAATTTTGTCAAACTATGTAAGAAAGTTTTTCATTCGGAGAAAACTTTCCTACACAATAAGCGATACGATATCGGTATCAGATCATAAGTTTGGGAAGAAAAGTTTGCACTTTTTCTGGAGAAAAGTTCACATAAAGTTATTTTGTTTTGGTGTTGGTTTCGACTAAGTTTTTGAGATGTCTGAAAATTGGAAAGATCAGATTATTGCAAATTTGAAGGAATCTCTTGACCAGAATCAATTGACCGATATGACTTTTGTGTTTAAATCAAATAATTTGAATATTGAATCAAGTGTACCAGCTCACAAATTGGTCTTAAGTGCTCTCAGCCCTGTTTTCAAGAGAATGTTCACTGGCTCGCTTCCGGAGGGCAAACAAGTCGAGATAAATGATCCTCAGATTGATGTCGAGAACTTCAAAACCTTCATTCAATATTTTTATTCAGGGAAAGTAGATTTAAATCTTGAAAATGCCCCTCAGCAAGCTTATCTAGCCCATAAATATGATATGAAGCCGCTGGAAAATGCCTGTGCTGATTTCTTCAAGCAAAAAGTGTCAAGAGCAAATGCCTATGAAATTCTCGAGATCGTAAGTAAATTGGATGTTTTCGACGATGTAGAGTCGACGATTCGACCTCTCATCTATTTATTTCATCGAATTCTTCTGAAAAAAATTTCATCCTGATCAATTAATCTCATCCTGCAGTGTTGTGATTATCCTACCGTGAACTATTCTGTATCCAGTTATTCTTTCACCAGACTTTTTTTAGAAAATAGATCATAACTTTTTCTGACTATCTTCTTCACAATTTTCAACAGCTGAAAAGTTGTATGAAGTATATCCTCATTTTGAATGCATTTGTATTCTTCTGGACCTAACTTACACTCAGCTCAAATAATTTCTCGTTCTAACCATAATCATTTTCTCTCCTTGATAGGCTGATCGATACAACATTCAAGCACTGAAAAAAAATTGTTTGGACTTGATCATCAATGATGCTGAAGTTCATTTGGACGAATTTTTCCCAACATTATCTTGTGCTGAAGTCATTGAAGCAATCGATCATCTTCATTTACAACCATGTTCATTAATTGATTGGCGCCCTAGGCCGTATCTCTCGCAGGTACCATCTCCACCTCGTCCTACCTGTGAAAAATATTACAATCTTGTTCAGGCAGTCAAAAAGTGGCTTCAAGTAAACGCTGTAGGAAAAATTCAATCACTAAGATGATTTTGTGAAAGATATGATTTCCCAAAATAAGGAAGAGCTATGATGATGTTTTCCCGTTTTCACTCTTTAATGACCAATGACTTTCATCTCATTCGATGATTTTTACTCAAAATCCCACTGGCGTATGAGATAAGTTTATCAATAAAATTAAATATGAGAAACTCAGTCACTACATTTCAGCTTAATTGAAGAATTGGATTCAATTTACCTTTCATGAGCAACGGTTTCCTTGTCGGTAGACATCAAAGGTATATTGTGAATGCTACTGACATTCCTTTGCCAGGTTGAGAGAATGAAGATGATTGAAGAATACAATCAGAAAATACCATCACAGAGGCATCAATACTTTCTCATTGAACGAAAAAAAGCTCAATGAATCAAATCATTCAGAAAAATTTTCCTCGCAATTAAGTGACTGGTAGCCGAGATCGTCCAAGACTTTGCAGTAAACGATGGAAAAAACTCACTCTGTTTTCTCCACCTATTTGATCGAGAGGGGAAGAGTTGAATTCTCTGAAGGCGAATATAAGTCTTAACTCTCTAGAAACGAACCGAAATGTGATATTTATTGGATGAAGAGAGAAAGAGATCATCTATACAAAAGCTCAAAAAATTCGATGTTGATGGATTCTGTCTTATGAATGTAGAGATAAATAGATCGAATCAATAGGTAGAGGGTTTATTCGAAAATTTTTAGACCTCTCATAAGAATCTTGAACCTGATTGAGAAGTGCATTTCAACTGTCTACGTGGCCTCCAGAAATCATTCAATATCAAATGGTGAAATCAATTAAGAAGGAAGGCTATTTTCTCCATCTCATTGATTCCTAATCCAATAAATCTCTCGAATAATGAGGTTCTTCGTTTGTTTGACTTGTATCATGTTCTGTACACTGCTGCTGGAATATTCTGTAAAAGGTTTGCATTGTTATTTTTCTACCAAATCAGCTTGGGAATTCAGCCGAAATTTCACACTTATTTCTTCACGTTTTTAAGCTTATTGTTTCAAATAATTGATGAATACATGATTGATGGCAATCATTTTTTTACAATATTTTTCAATAGCAATTAAGACGGACTGTCCTCAGAAGCGGAAGGAAGCTTTAGGTGCGTTAATAATCTATTTTCAGTTTTTTAAGATTTTTCTGAATACTCTGGTTGCTTTATTTGTTCCAGAGAAAGCTAAGAAATTTCCTGATATTTATGTTCCTCAATGTGATCCCGATGGTACATGGTCAGCATTTCAATATTGGGTTTCTCGAGAACTATCATGGTGTGTCACAGTGGATGGTATTCAGATATCGGGCACACAAGAAAAGGGAAAAGCTTATCCAGAAAGGTGTGACAAGTATCGAAACACAAAAAAGCTGAAGCCTGTATGAAAACATGGGAGCTCGCCAATTTTCAATCTGGTGGTGAAGAGAATGAATTTGCTAGAAATTCAGAACTTGAGATTCTCTCTCAAGTTTCTCTAAAAATCGAGGATAGAATGCTCAGCATGTTCAGCAGTCAAGTTCTTTTTTTATCTAAAAAGCATTTAACATTGCTCAATCATTTGTGGCAAGGGCCTCTCATCTCGTGGATTTTATCGAGGATTATTAGTTCAAATTTCAATTTTATAAGTATTCATGCATTCACAAAAAAATACGTGAGATGTTATCTTCCTTCATTTCATCGTGTAATTATGCAACAAGTGGAATATAAGGAAAATTTTAGGGTAAGATGGGATAATAGATCTTGTTCCTGCTTGTCCAAATTCAATAGAAGCAGTTGCTAACTAGAATATTTCGATGTTCTAGATGATATTTCCTTAACACTTAATGATTATTACTGATTAGAAATGGTGTATGAATGTTATTGATATTTGTAGGGTTTGAATTGATAGAATATGACATAACTCATCTTGGGCTCGAAATCGAGCACTTCAAGTCTCTTGTATAGTCCTTTACTCTGTGGAAGCGGAAAAAACCCAAGCCATTAGTACATTTGCATTATACAGTTTTTTTTGATTGTAATTTGTGATTTAGATTTTTTCTTTTGACAATAGATCTTCCGAGATTCTCTTGCTGAGAGAAACATTTCATCGACAATGTCGTGGTGAGTCGAATGATTTTTCTAGCCAGTTAGATTCAACCAAAACACACTCAATAAGCGAACAATTTGTACGTCTGTGAAGCCAATACAGCAACAATTATCATGTTCATTCATCAAAAGATGTGTATCTCTACCAATCATATCTATCAATCAATATAAATTCAATTAATGGATCTAAATCTAAATAATCTCAATCAAAGTTAATCGTTGGGAGCAAAGTTGATGGATCTTCTTGAGAAATTATGTCCGTGATACACAGTACAACATCTGGTATCAGATGATAATTTTCTAGAGATAAGTTAACACGTTTCTCTATGGAAAAATCGGTACAGTAAGTTTATTTCGTCTGACGATAGTTCCTGAAAGGTCGTAGAAGGATGGCTGAGAATTGGAACGATGCTATTATTTCAAATTTAAAGGCATCTCTTGACCATAATCAGTTGACTGATGTGACTTTCGTGTTCAAATCGAATTTGCAAATAATTTCCAGTGTACCAGCTCATAAAGTTATCTTGAGTGCTCTCAGTCCTGTTTTCAGGACAATGTTCCCCGGTTCATGCCAAGCTCAATACACTTGAAAAAATTTCTCTAGAGGAGAAAAATTCTCAAACCTCATTCGGCTGGTCACTGCACACTTGTGGTTGTTAATCGATGTGAAAGTATTTTGAGCTTTGACGCAGAAAAATCCATTTCGCAAGCAATTTCTTGACAAAAAGCTTCGTTAGATTGGAAATACTTTTTCTAAAAGGCTCAGTAAAGATAATTCTGTAAATCAAAAATATGATTGAACTATTAGTTCGGAATTTTAACACTTTATGGAAGTTCGTTAATCAAGAAAGTTCTAGCTACCATTCATTAAACACTAAATGCTTGACCTTTTGAGTTGAAAAACTGAAATAGGAAAGTTCACAGTACGATGGGATGTAAGTGGAAAGACTACAAATGAACAAACCACTGATAAGTAAATTATTAATGATCAATAATAGGAATTCCCCCCATCCAAACATGGTAAGAACAGATTCGGTTGAAATTGTATATGCATATTCAATTATTAGCTCTGCTTAGAGAAAATAAGAGAATAAGTTTCACGAGCTAGGCTTAACACTTTGATAACAACTTAAGCAAACATGATGCTGTCCAAATCGTTGTTGTTTTACCACATCATATTTTTCGAGAGGATAGATTGGTCAAAATTTTTATCGCCTTGCTATCAATGATTAGACTTCCTTGTGATAATTTTTAGTGGACCCACAAGATGTGAAGAAGTACTTCAAACTGCTCTCAGAAAGCTTGAAGGACATCTTTCGAGACTGCTTAGAAAAAGAAAAGAAAATGAGATGCATTCTGTTTTCAATCATTGAACTGATTTACTTGGATGAGTGAAATCTATTCCATACTTATTCATTTGAAAAATAGTTTTGAAAATGGCTGCGAAAAACTCTGAAGATACAACTTTTAACTGTCGCGATGACAATTTTCTTGAAGGAATGAACACTCTTCTCAAAGAAAAAGTGTTAACTGATGTGGCTTTTGTGTTCAATGAAGGAAGTGTTAGAGTTCCTGCTCATGAACTCTTCTTGATGGCTTCCAGTAGTGTATTTCGAACAATGTTCAATGGTTCCCTTCCAGAGGGCTCAGAAGTGGTAATGAACGATCCTGAGATTGATGTTGAAAATTTTCGAACTTTCATCCAATGTTTATCAACTGGAAAAGTCAAAATTAACCTGGGAAATGTTGCTCAACAGATCTATCTAGCCCACAAGTACGAAGCTAAGTCGCTTGAAAATGCTTGCTCTAGATTCCTGAAACGAAACCTGAAAAGCTCGAATGTGTTCGACATTCTTCATATTGTGAGTATAGTCTTCCGTTGGAATCGAGTTATTTTCTGGATTTCTAGAAGAGTTCATAAAATTTTCATGAATTTTATGAGTATCTCGATTCCAGCTGATTTGAGTAGATTCTTGAACCTCAGAAAATGACAATGATTAATAGTGGGTTTTTCTTCTTCCAATAGGCTGATTGCTATAATATGGATGATCTGAAACAGGAAAGCATCAGACTTTTGAGTTCTGAATTCACTGGTAAAGCTAAAGATGTGAAGCTTTTTTCAAAACTGCCTCGTGGACATATCATTGCAGTTATTGATGAGCTCTTAGAAGATGAAGATATCGCGGATGAAGAGTACGTTCAAGTTTATCATATTCTCAAAGCCATCAAAGCTTGGCTTAAAGATGAGAGTCAAAAGCTATTGTCCCAAAAAAAGACTGCTTCGGAGATGGCAGCCGCTCTCCAATCAACCGGAAAGGGTTGCAAGCGAAAGATTGATAAAAAGTGAAATAATCTCTTTATCAAACAGCTTTCAATGATGTGAATCCATTTTAAATCAGTTGACAATCATTCGTAAGCATTTCCCAGCGTACCAACTTCTCGGGCTTATTGAATCTCTTATGAGCTGTATGTGTTGTATCTCACAAGTTTTCCGTTTGATGTAATCTCAGCTTTTTGAATGCTCTGATAAGAGGAATCACTAGACATAACTGACAGTTAGACTTAGACTCGAATCTTACCTAGCAATTAACCTTTGCCATTAAACGCAACTCTTTATCCACAGTCATAATTCTATGGCTTATGTTTGAGCTCGAGGACGACTGAAAAAGTTTTCAAATGGAGATATTGGCATGTTTCATGATGAATTGAGTTGTATATTAGGATAGGATCTGGATATCTGTGTTATAAAAATTCATTCCACTCTTGAAAAGTTGATGAGTTTGGAAATTGGAGCTCCTCAATCTGAAACGAGCGCGCCACATCAATACTGATACTATTAATTGTCATAGTTACGTGTCAATATTGATCATCTTGATTGTTATCAAGCTGTTGATGCTTAACAAGTAATTGATTGGTGAAAAGTGATACGAAAGCTTCGCTAAACAGTTGTGTTTTGATATTTTTATGGCAATTTTTACACAGATAGGATGGATGTGAATCTTTAACCCTTGAATAATTAATTCGTCACTATGGGTGATCAAATTCGTGAGAAATTCAAAGATTTTCTTGACAAAAAGTTGTTAATAGACGTTAATTTTGTATTCAAATCGAAAGCACGAGTGGTTCACACTGTTCCTGCTCATAAGCTGGTGTTAACAGCTTGTAGTCCTGTTTTCGAAACCATGTTCACCGGTTCAATTCCAGAGATATTGCCAGAAGTGATAATCAATGACCCGGAAATAGATTTCAAAAATTTCAAAGCGTTCATCCAATATTTTTATACCAAAAAAATTGATATCAACTTAAAAAATGCAGCACCGCTAGCTTATTTAGCTCACAAATATCAAGTTACATCACTGGAGGATGAATGTCATGATTTTTTTGTAGAGAAACTATCAAATTCGAATGTTTATGATATTCTGAAAATCGTAAGTATTTTCAAGAACTAGTTGTTAACTTGTGATGAAATTAGGATATTTCGATCATTCCAAGAAGAGTTGCACAATTTCGCAGATCAGTTGTGATTTTCATCATAGTGTACTCAGATCTTTTGAAAATTCTATATCAATCAGCCACTAGCTTGTTCTGCAACAAATTTTTGATTTTGTTGATGGTCCAGGAAGATAAAACACTGATCAAAAACTTCTTTCTCATCTGAGTTATTCCTTCTCTCAAAGCTATTATCACTTTTTGACCATGATAATTGATTCGTTTTTTCTTTGAAGGCTGATCTCTACAGAATGGATGATCTGAAAGACGATTGTTTTGAGCTTATAAGTACAAGTGCAGAAGCTCAAAGGGAAGAAGTTTTCTCAAAATTAACCTGTGAACAAGTTATTGGAGTCATCGAAAATCTGCCACAGGTATTAAGGGAAGACAGTATGTCAGACCGATATCCTCAATATCATATTTCTTTGAAGGAAAGAGTCACTCAAAACAAAACCTACATGCTTCTACAGGCGATAAAGAATTGGCTTCGAACGAGCGTTCTTGGAAAAACCTAATCACCTAATTTATCCCTCGAATATATAATCCGTTTTAGATTATTTTTATTACATGTAAATGTACAGTACATGTAAATAGATGATCCAGTGTTGAAAGGAACATGAATTATGAGTTCCCTTTGAATGATTTTTCCAGCTACCCTCTAGAAAAAAGTATTTTTCGCTATTTGTTTTTTTTTCGGAAGGGTGAAATGAACGTCAACTGATTGTGACCAGATTCTGGTCAAAGGTTATTAGACTTGCGCTTGGGTAGGTATGCCGAATGTTGCTTCATTTTGAGAACTGAGAACTTAACTATCCTGCAAGTTTAAGACTCACTTGACCTTTATTCTTTCTAGATATAAGTTTGCAAAAATTAGTCCGATTGTGGTGATCAGTGATTGGCTTTCCCTTATGTCCAAAATGAAGATCTTAATCCTGTTGATTTTTGCCGCTGTAGTTGGCTTTTTTTTTATCAAATTTTGGCTTTCCTCTTGGAAGCCTTGACGCAAATACCAGAGATTTTACTATTGCCAGAGAGAGAGAGAGCAAACCAGGGGGTAGAAGTGAACTGCCCAGGGGGAAGGAAGTAAAAAATTTGTTACTATCGGTGACCTTGAAGGCCGCTTGAAAGCCAAAATCTTTGGATATATCACCAGTTTCTCAAGCGCAGGTTCAATTTTTTTTTGTAATGAAGCAATTTTAGTGACCAATTGTTAATGTCTTTGATGAAAATTGTGGATTTTAATTCAAGTGAGTGGTCGATGGTGTTTCTTAATTTCATTATTGTGGATCTCCATTCCTCACAGGATTTACTTTGACTCTTGACGTATAATTGTTCTAAAGATGTCCCAGGAAAAAGCTGAAACACCAACTTGTATAGTTTACCGTGACAAGGATTTACAAGAAAGAATAGATAAACTTCTCGAAGAGGAAACATGTTGTGATGTAACTTTCTTACTTGATGATGGAAAACATAAGGTTACTGCTCATAAATTATTCTTGGTGGCTTCCAGCCCAGTGTTTAAAAAGATGTTCACCGATCCAACTCAACAGAGCTCAGAAGTTGTGATAAGCGATCCTAAAATCGATGTTACCAATTTCAGAACATTCATCAAGAGTTTGACTACAGGGAAAGTGGAAATAAGTATGGAAAACGCTATGCAACAGCTTTACCTTGGCCATGAATATGAGGTTTTCATGGTGTGGGCCACTTGCTGTATATTTCTCAAAAAAAGTCTCAACTTTTCCAACGTTTTCGATATTCTTCCGGTGGTAAGTGTGCTAAGTAAAATTTCAAATTAAAATCAAAAGAAGCTTTTAATTCACTTTTATTTTTCATAGGCTGATTTCTATGGTTCAGAGGACCTGAAGGAAGCTTGTATCATAACCATAGGCCATGAGTTCAGTGGAAAAGCTAAAGACGTGAAACTCTTCTCAAAGCTGCCTTTTGAACACTCCATCGCAGTGATTGACTATCTGCTATCTCGTGAAAAGCAGAATTGGGTTCTACTGCAGGCTCACAAATTCTTGAGAGCTTTCAAAGCACATCTATTGGAGGAATCTAATGGAAGATTGCGAAAAAGAGCTCCTCACGAAACAAAAGCCTCTACAAATCAATTAGAAAAGGGCTTTAAACGGAAGCTCGGTGACGAATAGACTTGAATACAATGGAAATTCAATGTGAACAGGAGATGAATTATCTTAACACCAAGTTACTTTTACCTTTCTCAACGATCTACATCTGCAATCTCCTGAAATATTTGATTCGAGAAAATTTATTTACATAATTATACTTGTATAAGAGTTGGAAGTCTTTTTTAAGGATTAAATAGTTCTGTTCACATTTTTTTTTCGTACAATCAAAAATTGGATAAAAATTTTCGTGACGAATCACAATCAACTTTCAAAGAGAGTGAAGGGTGATGGGCAGCAAATTGCTTGGGAAATTTCCAACACAGTACTTAAACATTGCTCATCAATCTAACGATTGGGGAAGTGAAGGGAGGCGGTTGGATTTTAGGATTATATTGTTGTCTCCATAACAATTTGCTCAAACAATGTCTAGGTGGCTTGGTGATCACATCAACAAAATCTGAAATTTTCTTATGGGAGATGTATTGAGAGGTGGACATGATGAACGACCAAATTATTGGAAAATTCAAAGATTTTTTGGAAAAAAGCTGTCAGTTGATGTCACTTTTGTGTTGAAACAAAATTCGCTAGTAGTTCACTGTGTTTCAGCTCATAAGCTGGTGCTAATAGCGTCTAGCCCTGTTTTCGAAACCACGTTCACCGGTTCGATTTCAGAGTTCTCACCAGAAGTGATAATAAATGACCCGGAAATAGATTTCATTCAATAATTTTATACCAAAAAATTTATATCAACAAGAGAAATGCAGCGCAGCTAGCTTATAAATAATGTTATTTACCTCACAAATATCAAGTTACATCACTGGAGGATGAACGTCATGATTTTTTTGTGAGGAAGCTATCGAGTGCAACTGCCTATGATATTCTCAAAGTTGTAAGTATATTCAAGGATAAGGTGATAACTTTTGATGAAATTAGGATATTTCAATCATTCAAAGAATCGCACAATTTCGCAGATCAGTTGCGGTTTTCATCGTGGCACACTCAGATCTTTTGGAAATTATTCATCAATTGGCCACTAGCTTGTTCTGGTTCAAATCGTTGATCTTGCCAATGTTCCAGAAAGATGAAATAATAATTGGAAACTTTTCTCAGACCTAATTCATCTCTCCTTTCAAAGCTATTATCACTTTTTGACCATGACAATTGATTCGTTTTCCCTTTGAAGGCTGATCTCTACAGAATGGATGATCTGAAAGACGATTGTTTCGATCTTATAAGTACAAGTGCAGAAGCTCAAAGGGAAGAGGTTTTCTCAAAATTGACCTTTGAACAAGTTATTGAAGTCATTGATAAAGTTCCTCTTGATCGAGTCAAAACTTATGGCCCATATAGTGCTTCTCATTAGCTCTTGAAGATGCTCAAAATTTGGCTTGAAGAGAATGCACTTGGAAAAATTAGTCTCTAGAGGAGACAAATTCTCAAACTTAATTTGGCTAATCGTTGCTCCCTAGTGTTCGTTTTTGGATATTAAAGTATTTTGAGCTATGATGCAGAAAGATCCATTTCGCAAGCAATTTCGTGATGAAGAGTTTTGTTAGATTGAGAATAATTCTTTCAAAAGGCTCAGCAGTGATAATTCTGTGAATCTTTAGCATGATTTAATTACTAATTGGAAATTTTGACACTCTTTTTGAGTTCTTAAACGAGGAAATTCTAGCTATCATCTATTAAACGCTCAATGCTTGACCTTTTGAGCTCAAAAACTGAAATATGGAAGTCCACAATGAGATGTAATGTAAGTGTAAAGACTACAAATGAAAAAACAACTGATAAGTAAATTATTAATGATCAGCAATAGGAATTCTCCCCATCCAAATATAATGAGAATGGGTTCTATTGGAATTGTATATGCATATTCAATTATTAGCTTCGAAGAAGATGAGAGAATAAGTTTCACTAGCTCAGCTTAACACATTGATAACAATTTGAGCAAACATGATGCTGTCCAAATCGTTGTTGTTTTATCACATCATATTTTTCGAGAGGAAAGATTGGTCAAAATTTTTATCGCCTTGCTATCAATGATTTGACACACTTGTGATTATTTTTAGCTGACCCAAACGATGTGAAGATGTACTTTAAACTGCTTTCAGATAGTTTGTGGGACAAGTTCGAGACTGCTTAGAAAGAGAATAGAAAATGAGCTGCGTTTTGTTTTCAATCATTGAACTGATTTACTTTGATAAGGGAGCGAGATTTATTTCATACATATTCATTTGAAAAATAATTTTGAAAATGGCTGCGAAAAACTCTGAAGATACAACTTTTAACTGTCGCGATGATAATTTTCTTGAAGGAATGAACACTCTTCTCAAAGAAAAAGTGTTAACTGATGTGACTTTTGTGTTCAATGAAGGAAGTGTTAGAGTTCCTGCTCATAAACTCTTCTTAATGGCTTCCAGTAGTGTATTTCGAACAATGTTCAATGGTTTTCTTCCAGAGGGCTCAGAGGTGATAATGAACGATCCTGAGATTGATGTTGAAAATTTTCGAACTTTCATTCAATGTCTATCAACTGGAAAAGTCAAAATTAACCTAGGAAATGTTGCTCAACAGATCTATCTAGCCCACAAATACGAAACTAAGTCGCTTGAAAATGCTTGCTCTAGATTCCTGAAAAGAAACCTGAAAAGCTCGAATGTGCTCGACATCCTTCATATTGTGAGTATAGTCTTCTGACAGAATCAAAGTGTTTTCTGAATAGGCTGAGTTCCTTTTCCTATCAGAATTCATGAAGTTTTGATAAATTCTTAGAGTATTTCTATCTCAGTTCGATACAAGCTAAGGAGCAAACTGGGTTCAGGGATTTTATTGGATTTCAAAATTTCATTGTGAAATGATCCCTCCATCAAACAGCTTCCAATGATATGTTTCGATTTTAAGTTACTTGACAATCATTCGTACACTTTCCTCAGCTTGCTATATTCTCGAGCCTATCGACTATCTCATGAGCTGTGCGTGTTGAATCTCACAAGTTCTCCTTTTGATGTTATCTCATCTTCTTTGAATACTCTGATGGAAAAACCGCTTGACATCTCTGACAAAGAGACTTGAACTCGAATCTTTAATCAACTAACCTTTGCCATTGAGCGCAACTCCTTATCATTCATGGTTTCACGGCTAATGTTTGAGTCTGAGAGCAACTGGAAAGTTTTCAGATGGCATATTTCGTGATCAATTGAGGCGTGCGTTATGCATGTCTGTATGTCTGTGTTATAAGAACTCATTCCATTCTTGAGAAGATGAAAAGATGAGCTTAAAAATTGAAACTCCTCATTTTGAAACCAGCGCTTCACATTCATGCTATTAATTGTTATAGTAACGTGTCAATACTGATAGTCGGTTACTACTGTTAATCATTTTCTTTGTCGTAATCGGGTAGATGCTTGACAAATAATCGCTTAAGATGACGTGATGAAGTGGAAAGTGATACAAAAGCTTCACTTCACCTTTGTTTTTGGTGTTTTTGCAGTATTTTTATACATGAATAGATGTAAATCCATCACCTTCAATCAATTAACATGTTACTATGAGTGATTAAATTGTTGAGAAATTCGAAACTTTTTCGACAGAAAGTTTTTTATAGACGTGGGTTCTGTATTGAATTCGAAATCACGAGTAGTTCACACTATTTTTTCTCATAGACTGGCGTTAACAGCTTATAGTCCTGTTTTCGGTACCGTGCCGATTCCAGAGGGTTCAACGGTTGAGATAATCCTTCGATTATGAGAACTTCTAGGTCTTTAGCGGGTACTTGATTGCAGAAAGAATTGATACAAATCCGAAGGATATTGTTCAACAGCTTTACTCAGCCTATGAATCTGATGTAAAATGTGAACTTGGAGATTGGTGTGCTATTTTTCATTCATAGCAAGTATCAAAGGCAAATGCTCATGAATTTCATGAATTCGTGAGTATATCCAAATTTCCTTGGTGAAAAAGCATGGATCTCAGATTCAAGGTAATACGAAGTGCCCATGTTAGATAAATTTTCCCCAGGCACATCCTGATTCTGAATGTATCAGGACAATCATGTAATTGACATGATCATGACCATGCTTTCACTTGCTATGCGATTCTTCACTTCTTGATGCTTAATACAAACTCTTTTGTACTATAACGGACAATTCGCGCTTGAATCTAAATAATTTCTTTTTCTAATGATGCTCATCTTTCTAAACGGATCGTTACTAACGGCAAAGTTAGTGAACAAAGCTTGCCCAATATTTCTTCGTGAACGGAACACTGGCTCTCGAATATCTACCTCTCCATCCTTCATGTCAATCATACATGTATTCTTCTGAGCCAAAATTATTGCCTCATGGGGTTGATTGGTCTCTACGAATTTTTTTGAGATCGTTCCAAATTACCTCAATCTGAGAATCTTGTGAAATCAAAAAACTTCATGGGCTATCCCGAATGGTTACATCCCATTTCTCCAATGCCAATTATCTTCTCCACGCTGTTAAGGGATGCCTCACAGTTATCAGTTGGATGCTCCAAAAAACCTGGTTAATTGGAGAAAGATCTGTTCAATAGCGGAGAGTGAACGATCCCTACATCGTGGTCCATACTCATTTTCTCTTTAGTTTTAAAATCTTTTTATTTTTCTCAACTTGAATTTCACTGGGCGCAAGAGAAGTGGCCAAATCGATACCAGATGATACAAGCCGTCAACTTTTTTATTAGATACATTGTGTACTCAGATTGCAGAAGAACAGCTTGCTCGATGTTGAACTACATGAATCTATTTTCCTTTTTTTTTGCTCTGATCTTAGATTTATTATGTAGGGAAATTGTCTATTCACAGAATATCTGGTATCAACGGCAGTTCCTTTTGTGAGTTATGATCTTTAACTGAGAGTGAATCAAGATGGCACCGCCGCTAGAAATCATCAGTTGACTAAAATCTAGAATTCTTGTTTCCATAGGGGTGAATCTGAACTCAACTGAAACTATGAGTTGCTATCTCTGAGATAGTAACTCATTCTATCAAAGTTTTCAATCATTACTGGAAGTGTCGGGAGAAGAAGTAAAGAAATGAACCAATCTGTAATTTCTCTAGTTGCTAATTAATTATTGTGAACATCGAGGATTCTGGAAATGCAGGCAAATCAATGGGAAAGAAATCTCCTAGATGGAACATGGAAGTTGATGAAGAATGGAGAAACTTTCGATGTTGTGCTTGAATTGAAAGTGGGAGCAGAAACGTACCGTTTAGGAGCTCACAAATTTGTGCTAATCGTTTCAAGCAGTGTTTTTCGTGAGATTCTCCAACGCTCAACTGCCAAAATTGAGATCACAAATCCTTCTAATTTGCTGGGAATCAATGACTTGAAGCATTTCATCTCATATCTATACACAGGAAAAATTGACTTAAACATGGAGCGCATTACCAAGCTAACTTATCTAGCTAAAGAATACAAGATCCTTTCATTGAAGGAGCGCTGCAGTGAATTTCTTCGTGAACAAAGGCGATCCGATGTTTTAAACGTTCTTAATATCGTTAGTATACTGATTTATTTGTCTCACAATCCGTCGATATGATTTCTCCGATTGATAGTCACTCGCAAGACAAAATTGCTATGTAACCAAAAAGTTATGTTTTTTTCTCGCACAGGCTCATGATTTCGAACTGGAAGAAATTGAAAGAACTTGTAACCATTATATCTACAATCATGCAGAACGTAAAGAGCTATCATCTTTCCCAGATCTTTCTCATGAAGTTCTGGTGAAAATCATCGATCACTCTATAAAGGAGGCAGAAAAAGATCAAAGTTCGATCGGGATGGATTGCACTACTCTCTTGAGAGCTGCCAGGGTTAGAGTATGCAGAGAAACAGCCCAAATGTAGAAATTTTTCCCAAAAATTGCTCAAAATCAAAGAAAAATAGACCTAATTTTGTAAAATTAGTTGGAAATCAGGAAAATTGTACTACTCCAAACAGAAACTTGGTTAGAAAAGACTTCAATCAGTTATTGGGACATATGAGTTTATCTCAATTCGAATCTATCATTCATCCCAAAAAGAGAGATAACTTCATCGAAAGATATATACATGTATCTCTTCCATCCTAAATGAATAGTTAAGAAATCAGTGTTTTAATCAAAATTTTTGTGTGAATGAGGAACTCATGAGGACTTGAAAAAAATCCAACATTCTTGCGAGAGATGGAAGCGTTGTGATTGATCAGCATTAATCTACATCGTTGATATTCTTCTTATTTTACAACACTCTGCACCACTGCTTCTCCACTACTAGAGCTCAATGAAACCATTTTCCTTCTTTCCAATGAGATTAGTTGTAATCTCGTCACCTCCCAGATACTTTAAATGTTTCTAAGGTGATAATCTCAACTTGACAGATGGTGAAAATAATTTGAATTGAGAGTTTCTTCTGACGAACTACTCATTCATGCAGTGGGATATCATAAATATTGTCGAGTCTGACTAGATTATAACTAATAGCTGTCTGAACTGATATATATTCAGAAACTGCTGGAATGTGTGATAAGAAGTTGAGTGATCAGTTTCGAGAGAGCATGAAAAAGTTACGAGATGAAAAAATCTTAATCGATGTGATGTTTGTTTTTCCCCAGCAAAATGGCCGTGAAGAGTGTATATCAGCGCATAAAATGCTTCTTGTAGCATGGAGTGAAGTTTTCAAGGTTATGTTCAGTGGTTCGATTCCAGAAGGTGAGAGAGTAATCATCAATGACCCTGATATCAATGCAAAAAACTTCGATGCATTCATCGACTATCTGTACACTGGAAAAATACTTCTGTATGAGACAAATGCTGTCCCGATGTTTTACCTGGCTCACAAGTATGATATCGAATTGCTCAAGAAAACTTGCTCGGACTATCTTTTACAAATAGTTTCGAGCTTAAAGACTTCAGAACAAAGTATCTTAGACTACTTGAGATTGGTGAGTGTAGTCTGATCAGTGCGATTCAGTAATGAACATTTTTTCTAAGATATGTTCCGAATCCAGTTCTCTGACGAGGATGTTGGCTCTGAACTGAAATGCTACTTGTTATATTGCCTTATCGAATGTTTCTTTGCTCCAACTGGCAATGATTTTTCTTCGTCAAGTATAATTGATATTCCAACTCAATCTTCCAAATCAAATACACATATATTTTTTCACAACAGGCTCAATTTTACGAAATGAAACTTCTGGAAGAAAAATGCCTACGAACTCTCAGTGCCAATCCAACAGCACATTTGGATGATCTATTGAACCTATCTGATAAAAGCTTTGTTCAAGTCATGAAATATTTTATAGAGAGAGTACAACGTGACATCCATGCTCCCGATAAATCACCTTACCGAAGAGAACATTGCCCATCAACCTCCTCCCAAAATGCTGTACGGCTACTGGAGAGCATACAGAGTTGGCTCGAAGCAAGAGCTCACAAGAAGTCTGAGCCAAGAAAGGTTTCTTCAACATAAATTCCATGGAATATGAATTTCGTTGATGGTTGGTTCGGATTCTCTCAATGTGTCAACTGTCTTATCGGTAGCTTTTGAAGGTTAATGAGGATCTTACAAATGATAAAGCTTGACTTCCACATTTACAAGACCTGTCTACTCATTCTGTATTGAGCTTCAATTTGATAATTATAAGCAAAAACTCTGGATCTAACCTAGATAACTAAATCTATATCTTACTAACATCATTTTCATTCATCAGAGAAGGATCTCTGAGATTAAGAGATGAGAGGCTTTGGGAGATGGGAAGATAGTCAATTTAAACAGAGTAGAAAACTTAGTTCATAAACTAATCTCAGATAGTATTTTATCTCATACTAGTACTCTCTATATTTCATTTCACCTTAACAAATAAGTTCCGGGAGGATGAGATGTGAATTTATCGGAGGAATGACGACAAATGGGTCAGTGATTCTTAATGTTATTGCATGAATGATATCATCAACTTTCGAGAGATAATGGTTTGATAATCAAGACGATGCTTGAAAATTGGATATCCTTCAAGATATCCTTCATTTTCCTTGATTTCAGCATTATTTGAGACATTTTGGTGTAAACATCAGTGTTTTACCAATGAAAGTGAATCAACTTGGCTCGATCAAAAGTTTCAATATTATTCGAGGAAGCAACACATTTGCAGATCCTTTATTTGGCTAGTGATTGGAAATCTGAATGCCATGGTGAATAGCGATAACTGTCCAACGCAACAATCTCTTCTTATCTCCCCTGTTGCCATAGACGTGCGTGCAAGCTCAAATGTTGACTGAATGTGTGTTCTGTTCCTCATGCTCCATTTATGTTGGGTTGAATAGAATTGATGATGAAGTTGTTGTAATTGTAGAAATCAGTGGGATCAATCTGAATGCTTACTAATTGTGAAAAGCTCCTACAGTTGCTGAAATGGAATGTAGAAATTGGAGGAGACATTTTCTCCGTGAAATCCGTGACTTATGGAAAAGTAAAACTTTCACTGATGTTACGCTTGAGGTGAAAATAGGGTCAAAAGTTCATTGTCTACAAGCCCATAGATTTATTCTGATGGCTTCCAGCACTAGATTTCTTCATGAGCTACAAAGACCAAGCGATAAAATTGCTATTAAATATCCACCTGATTCACTGAGCATTGAAGAGTTCAATGCTTTCGTTCAATATTTATATACAGGAAAAATTGAAATTGACATAAAATGTGTTGCTAAGCAAATCCGCTTAGCTGAAACCTATCAGGTCAAACTTTTATATGAGAATTGTGTTGAATTTCTCCGCTGCCAAGCCAGGACCTCAAATGCAATCGAAGCTCTCATTATGGTAAGCATATAAGTATAATCCTTTGTTTATTGAGTTTTAGGCAGGTATTTCTCTCTTTATAAACAAATAGAGTTCTGTTCTCATAGGCTCATAATCTTGGATTGGAATCCATTAAGAAAGACTGCATACAACGTATCTATAATGATCAGAATTTACGAAAGTCTCCCTCGTTTCTAACTCTACAACCTGAGCATATTTCATGGATACTTGACTATGCTCTCGAAAATTGGGAGAAAGAATGCCAGTACAATGAGAACATGAGTGGTAAACGAAAACGTATCCACACCTTATTGGTTGCAACCAGAAGATGGTTATCAGATCGGGCTCAGCGAGAGTTTCTAATGAAAATAAAAGGTAGTAAAGTGATAAAGTGAAATCATATCAATTAAGGTGTGTTGAATGAAGTCATCAAGCTATTGTCTCGAGTAGATTCAATTGACATCCCTTGAGAATTGGATCTGAGTTAATTCTTTTCAATCTAATCGCATATAATATATATGTTCAAAAGCTTTGCAGGAGGGAAGCAGCGTGTTTCTATTCTGCACCTCGGTTGATTTTATTCCTGATTCCAGGATATACATCTGATATGAGACTTTTCGAAAATTAAAAATCAATGGTTCACTATGAGTTCAAGAATATTATGAAAAATATAAAAGGATTAATTTAATAGAAAAACAAAAGCTGTATGGATAGGTCTAGTCATGAATGCGGGAAATTTGTGGTAGAGTCGTAGGCTCTGTATGATTTTTTGATCAATCTCGCTCCCAAGAGTCTAGTGGCATGCAATGATATTGCACTTGTTGCGGGAAAATTTCTCAGATTCCCATCTTATACTCATAGGACCTCATAGCGAGGAGGAATCATTATGGTATCTTGTTTTTTGGGCTAGAAACCTTGAAATCCTCTGCATGAAAATTTGAATTGCAGCATTTTCAACTAATGGAATCATGACTTTGTAGTTGATTATTACTTCATGTAGCACTTGAGTACTCCAACTTGTTGAGGTTATTTTTTAATGAACGTGAAGAGAATTGAGATAAGATAAGATGAAGCTGATGAACAGGATCAATCAGGTTATGGTTTCCCGAGGAATTATCATTACTTGAGAAGACTTTCAGGCTGCTAGAATGATCTCATCCAGTGCTTGAAAAAAAATTGACACAGTACTGAGTAAAACTTCAACATTGTGAGCTTTTTTGAGCTAAGTTTCCATTGTAAAAGTTTACAAAATGTGCGATGACGATTGGAGTAAGGAACTCCATGAGGGTTTGAAAAAATTATTCGAAGAGAAGATTTCTTTCGATATTACCTTTGTGTTCAACACAGAAAATGGTGATGAGAAGTGCGTTTTGGCCCATAAAATGCTCATAATGGCGTGCAGTAGAGTATTCAGAGAGTCGCTACATGAATCAAACAGTCAGAGGATTGTGATCACGGATCATTCCATTTGTAGTAAAAGTTTTCAAGTCTTCATCAACTACCTGTACACTGGGAAAATAATTCTGGATAAAAGAAACATATATGAGTTGCTTTATCTAGCTCACAAGTATGAAGTCGAGTCACTGAGAAAGATTTGTTCTGATTATATGGTGGAATCATTGTTACGGTGGAGATCTAGGTTTGACTTAGAGAAAGATGTTTTTAAAAACCTGAAATTGGTGAGTATGATATCATAACTGTCCAAAAGCGTTGCATACAGAAATTCCCAATTCTGTGCAACTCATAAGAACACTGAATCGATGTTGAGCTGTTATATTATTGATTTGCTGAAGTCTCATCATGTGACTGTTTGTGTACTGTCGAATATTAAGATGGCTCTCTCCATCAAAAACTGAGCTAATGCTCCATTTTGACTGAATCTTCTGACTGAGATAGAACTGATCACTATTATTGTTATCTACCAGGCTGACCACTACAAGATGGACACATTGCAAGAAAAATGCATTGAAATTCTATGTTCCCATGATTATTCACTATTGACCGATTCATTCATTAAACTTCCCCCAAAGTATGTTGCTGAAGTTATAAATCATTGTACCAAGGTTATCATGAATCGTGCACCAAATGAATATCCCATAACGTTTGAGGCTAAAGATAATGTTGCTCTATTGAAAGATGTACAAAGATGGCTAGAAGCTAGACCCAGTGAAAATTTCGAGCTTGAGAACAATGACCTCAGAGAATTGATGTAACCATCTTTTCCTCTTTGACTTTCCGGATTCATCCTGAAAATATATTAGTATATGGATTGATATCTGCTCAAAAATATATTTTTCCCATGAACTAAAAATAAAAATGATCAAATTTCTCAACTGTAAATCCCTTCTCATGACATAAGATGATTTCTCACAGCCAGCATCCTGAGAGATCAACTCCATTGATTTCTAGAGAGTGATCATAATTTCGAGAATAGTTGAGTTCTCAGAATTAGAAATATCTTGGAGTCAAAGACCTCATTTACCTCTAGAAATCTGGCAAGTTTCTAAGCTGAAGTTTTTCCTTCAAGAGCGCGCATTTCACATAGAACATACTGGCACCAATAATTGTCATGAGAATGTACTAATCCTGATAGTCGCTTATCATTTTTTCCTCGATAAAAAACCTACTCATATAAATTTGTCGAAGATGTGAAAGCTTGGGGAGTTACTGATCCATGAGAATATTGGAAAGTGATATGAAAGCAATACTATACCTTTGTTTCGATGTTTTTGTGTTTGTCCAGCATTATGCTTACACAGATCGAAAAAAATATCCTTTTGCACTAATCTGGTAGAGTATAGTGAATCAAATTCACGAGAAATTCGAAGAGTTTCCAGACAGCAAATTTGCAATCAACCTGACTTGCAATAATTAAAGAGACTTTTCTATTCGAATTGAGGTCCATTGAGCAGGATGGAGCATCAAATCCAGCAGACGGAGCTCCAGCGATTCCCCGAAAGTTGCTGGTTGTTACTCCATAGAATTTCGAGAAGATACTAGCTATGAGTATGAGTATCCTCGGAGGTTATTTGATCAGAATTAGTAAGTCTCGGTACTGGTAATACTGAATGACCAATGGAAATTCTCAAAATTCTAAGCCAAACAGATCTGATAATAGCTTCTATTTGATCTATCGATTATTAGTGACCAATTCGAGTGATCTCGAGAGCTATCATGTAACATCAAGAATTGTTTATATTCTTCGTGAGATGATTACACACACCTGATTGATTTTGAATTTGAGATTGTTTCTACGATAATTTTGCCCTTTTCAGCCTTTGAACAACAATTATCCGATTCTCTCATGGTGAAAATAATTTTAAATGTTCATACAGCCGTTCACAGTGAGATTTACTACATAAATATACTTACTCGAAAGATAAGAACTATCATGAGCTCACTGAAAACTGGTCGAGCATGAGATATATGGGAAATGAGAATGGATACGGGAAAAAATAAGATCAGATCAATTCAAATCAGATCCCTCATCGATCACCAAGAGGAAGAGAGAGAGAGAGAGAGAGAGAATTTTATTCAATGAACTAGTATCGAGTTTGCGATCAATTATTATTCGAGCAAAGTCGAAGACGATTCTCTATCGAATCATGCAAATTAAATAATAACTGGAAATCTTGACCAACAGTGAACCATATTGTTTGAATTTGGTGAAAAAGTTCATCAGCACTATTAGCCTGTGGGAAAAGCTTGAAATCATATTCAATTATTCCCTATACATTTTCTATTGGGTTGAGATCAGGAGAATAGGCTGGATGGTCTAAAAATTCACAACTCATATTCTAATGCATCCATTCTTTTGTCATGCGGCATGTGTGTATTTGACAATTATCTTGGACGAAAAAAAAATCATGATGAGGGAATCTTAAACGCAAAAATGGGAGACAGAAACCCAAAACTTCACAATACTGGGAAGAATTCATTCTTCCATCAATTCTAATCAATGGACCGAATCCATATCTAGTCAGCATACCAAAAACAAACGCAGAAATTCTACCTGGAAAAAGTTTCACGAGCTCAGATTAACACTTTGATAACAACTTAAGCAAACATGATGCTGTCCAAATCGTTTTATCACATCATATTTTTCGAGAGGGTGAATTGATCAAGATTTTTATCGCCTTGCTATCAATGATTTGACACCCTTGTGATAATTTGAAGTTGACCCAAAGATGTGGAGATGTACTTTGAACTGCTCTCAGCTCTTTAGAGATTACTTGGAAAAACATTGAAAAATGAGTTTCTTCCTGTTTTAAACTATCGACTGATTCTAGTAGATGTGTCAAGTTTATTTCACTGTTTCACCATTTCATTATCTCATATTTATCGATTTGGAGGATGATTCTGAAAATGTATGCAGAAAAATCCGAAGATACAACTTTTAACTGTCGGGATGATGATTTTCTTGGAGGAAGTGACACTCTACTCAAAGAAAGAGTGTTGACTGTTGTGACTTTTGTGTTCAATTGAGGAAGTGTTAGAGTTCCTGCTCATAAACTCTTCTTGATGGCTTCCAGTAGTGTATTTCGGACAATGTTCAATGGGTCCCTTCCAGGAGGATCAGAAGTGATAATGAACGATCCTGAGATAGATGTTGAGAATTTCCGAACTTTCATCCAATGTTGATCAACTAGAAAAGTAAAAATTAACCTGGGAAATGTTACTCAACAGATCTATCTAGCTAACAAGTACGAAATTAAGTCCCATGGTAATACTTGCTTCAGATCCCCGAAACAAGACCTGAAAAGCTTGAATGTATTCGACATCTTTCATATTGTGAGTATAGTCTTCCGTTAGAATCGAGGTTTTCTTTGAATTTCCATTCCCTGTAGAATTAATGAAATTCCAAGAATTCTAGGAGTATCTTGATTGGGGCCGGATCTCAGCTATTAATGAGAGGCTAACTGGGATCCCGAAACAATTCCATTCTCATTTCCAAATGAGAAATTTGAGTAGATTCTCCACCCTCAGAATATCACAATTATTAGTGAGCTTTTCTTCTCCCGATAGGCTGATTGCTACAATGTGGGTGATCTGAAACAAGAAAGCATCAGACTTTTGAGCTCTGAATTCAGTGGTGAAGCTAAAGATGTGAAGCTTTTCTCAAAGTTACCTCTGACACATCATTGCAGTTATTGATGAGCTCTTAGAGGATGAAGATATTGCTGATGAAGAGTAGGTACGAGTTTATGTTTGAGTGCAAGGACAACTGAAAAAGTTTTCAAATGGAGATATTGGCATGTTCCATGATGAATTTAAGCATGTTAGAATAAGAACTATAACCTTCGAATCTATAACCCTTGAATGATTAATTCGTCACATTGGGTGGCCAAACTTGTGAGAAATTCAGAGATTTTCTAGACAGAAATTTGTTAATAGATGTCAATTTTGTATTCAAATCGAAAACACGAGTAGTTTACACTGTTTCTGCTCATAAGTTGGTACAAATAGCTTGTATTCCTGTTTTCGAAACCATGTTAACTGGTTCAATTTCAGAGATATTGCCAGAAGTGATAATCAATGACCCAGAAATAGACTTCAAGAATTCCAAAGAGTTGATCCAATATCTTCATGCCAAAAAAATTAAATAAACTCAAAAAATACAGCGCAGCTAGCTTAATCAGCTCACAAATATCATGTTGAATCACTGGAGGATAAATGTTATGATTTTTTTGCAAAGAAACTATCATGTTTGACTGTTTATGATATTCTGAATATTGTAAGTACAGTGTAGTGTATATCCAAGGATAAATTGTTAACTTGGGATGAAATCAGGTTATTCAGATCATCTGAAGAAGAATCGCACAATCTAACAAGTCAGATGTGGTTTTCATCTCAGGGCACTCAGATCTTTTGAAAATTGTCCATCTATCCCATTCCACCCTTCAATGATCGATTTTTTCAGCCATATTTCGAATCGAATAGTCGGCCATTTCAATAGACCCTTCGGGCAAGAAGCCCCCAAACATTCTCAATCGGGCTGAGATCTGGACTGCGTGTGGGCCACTTCATCAAATTGATGCAATTGTCCGAGAGCCATTTTTTTGTGGATGCAGAAGCATGAATAGAGGCATTATCTTGCTGAAAAATGCCGTTTAAGCCGCATAATTGGTGAAAAACAGGCACCAAATAAGATTTCAGAACTTCTTGATAGCCTTCCGATTTGACAGTTGTGTCCAGAAAAGCGATATCAGTGGTTCCGTTGAAACTAGCACCAGCCCATATCATCACGCTCCCGCCTCGGAATTGACGTCGGGAAAAAAATTTGCTCATCTTTTCGGAGATCATGCCAATAGTGATGAAATCCATCAGGACCATCGAAATTGAATTTTTTTCCATCAGAAAACATGACTTGAAGCCACTTATCTCCAAGATCAATATGTTCACGAGCAAAACCCAGTCGATCTTTTCGATGTTTTTTTTTCAAGGTGGCTTGTGGTTAGCTTTTTTGTACTCGATATGTTCAGCATCTCGAGCGTATCGATACACAGTCGAACAGTGACAAGTAAGCTCTAATTGACGTTGAGCTTAAGGACAGGCCATGTCCTGATCCGTAATCAGTCTTAAAACATGTCGTGACTCACGATTGGTGAGAATTTTCGGACATCCAGTATGTATTTCTTGTCCATATCGCTCTGGATCTTTGAGAAAATCATTGATAACCGATTTTGAAAGACCAATTTTTTTACTGATCCACCTTCCTGATTTACTCTGGTCATGATAAGCTAGAATCTGACCAATTTCTATATCAGTTAAGCTTTCCCCTCGACCCATAACGAACGAGTCATAAATTTCCAACAAAATCATGTAAATTGAACAAAAATGACTAAAAATTTGGAAATGACAATTTGAATTCAACACAATCACTCTATATTCAATCAGAAACTAATGCAAACTCTTTCTTTTTCGCCTGAAATTCCAGTTTTTGCCGCCCTTCTAGTTGTGGCAGAATTTTTTTGCAACCATCTATGCTCATCAAAACCCGATTTCGATCATAACGGATTCGATTCCCTGTTTGAACCTTGTCATCATCTCAAACTTACTGTTCTTTCATGCTATGGAGCAGTTGAGATCTTATTTGAGTTCAACTTCCAATGATCAGAGCAAAAAACTTGTGGCCGTATTATTTTGCAACAGACTGTACTACTGTACTTCTCTGGCTCTCATCCTCAATACAGATTAATTATTCATTCAGTAATTCTTACCTAAAGATATAAGTGAAGACTTATGTGATGGATAAAAATATTTTCCATGAGAACTGGATAAATTAGGACTCAGCGTCGCTTGTTGAATTAATCAGAAATCAATTAGCTCATTAGCAATCAATCATGATTACAAGCCACTCCACTTTCATTTTATGTTATTTTTTTCCATAAACAAGTTGTCTGCCCAATTCAGAAGGGAGGTTCATAACTGGGGATGGATGATCATCTAATCGATTTTGGACTCTTTGCTTGATATTTTACAAGGAAAATTGATACATGTATTAGCTCGAAGAATATTGCACAGCTATTGAAGGTCTAGATTATGAGTCTATTGGATCATTTTTTGTTGGTAGAGTTGGATATCACATCGAATCAGATCATGTTACTGATGCTATTCAGCATTTTTTTCAGAGCTGAATAGGAACCGTCAATTTCTATCGATCTTTGAGTTCTATGATATGAGACTCTTCTCAGCCAAACCTTATTCCCGCTACCAATTGATTTTCGAGATACGATTTTGTCAAACCAAGGGACTCTCGTGCACGGAAAAACAGTAGGACACTAAATCCTAATCAGTTTTCATTCCAGAATACCTCGTGAGTTCGCAGTTCAATAGAGTGCTAATCAAGGAATCATGCCAAAAACCAATCAAATTAACATGAGGTGATGAAATTTCGGGACCAAAGTTTCACATCATTCAGTTTGTGAAGCACTGCTAATCTTGATACAACTCCTCCCTGACTAAGTTATATCATTGCTATGTTATGAACAAAGCGCTATCTGTCGCTTTTGGACTTTAAGTTGATTGACACATGGAGCTTTTTCGCGCTCAATCAGTCATTACTCAGTGAATTATAAAACAAGATGGTAAGTTCAGTGAGCTCAATTGATTAATTTTTGCTATTATTTCTTCCTTGAAGGTAAGTGTCCAAAAGAAGTGAGCTTTACTTGATGATATTGATGATGGCTGCACAAAGGGGGGTGTTCTCTAAAGTAAAAAATCTCACAGCCAGCCATTTCTAAGATAATGAATGACGGAGAAAAGTTTGAAGGTTTCAAAGAAAATGGAGGATGTTCAAAGAAACGAAGGCTTGATTAGCCCAATGAGCAGCTTGAACTAATTGAAAAGCGTCTTTCTTAACTGATTGATGAGCTCAATCGGATACGCTCTTCCTATTTACCGGAAGCTGTTGAGAGATGAAGCCAGAGAGCTTGCAAGAGAAGGAAATTTTGATGGTTTTGCTCTCTCTCAAGGTTGGCCCACAATTTTTTCGAAGAGGAAAATAGATCAAGAAGAAAGCTCCATGGCAAGAGTGAATCAGTTAATCGTTTAATCTGTGATATATGGAAGCAAAACTCATCGAACGTGATCAGTGATTATGATTTGGAAGACATATTCAATGCAGATGAAGCCGCTGTATCCTGGACACAATTGGGTTCCTATAAAATCAGTGATAGAAGAAAACCATGCCATGGTGTTACCTGTTTCAAGGGCAGAATAAGCATACTTTTCTGTGTGAGTGCTCTTGGAGAGAAAGTGAATCCACTTGTGATTGAAAAGTCACAAAATCCACGCTGTTTTGCCAATCAAAACAGAGCAAACTTCGTTGTTGACTATACGAGTAATGCCAATGGGTGTATGACTGAGTTATTGTTCAATGAATGGTTGAGTGAGTGGAATGAGAAATTGATTCCAGCTGGCCAAAAGAAGCTTCTTCTAATCGATAATTTTTCAGGTCATCGAACTAATTTTCAGTATGGCAACATAAAGCTAGTGTATTTTCCACCAAACACATTTTCACATTCACAGCCACTAGATACTGGATTGATCAGCACTTTCAAGTCTAATCATAAAAGCTTATTGCAATCGAAACTATTCAATATGGCTTCACTAACCGATATAGCTTGCAATCTTAGATCAGTTCCCCTTCTCGATGCAACCAACTTAATCAAACTTTCATGGAGCTCAGTCGAACCTGATTGAGCCAAAAAATGTTTTGTGGAATGTGGCTCGGAGATAAACATCTGATTTTTTCAGAGTTGACAGTGTCTACTTAATCCCTGTTTCAGTTCCAATCATATAACTCGGTCAGGGATGAGGTGAAATTTGTATATCGTTAGCAAAAAATTGATTCAACGCCATCTATTGAGAGAACGGATGAAGTTTTTCTAATCGATACTGAATCTTCAAACGATAAAAGCCATGGAGATGGAAATACGCCCTCAAATTTTTGATTTTTGAAACATGTTTTTCAGTTTAGAAGGAGTTAATTCAAAGTCCACAATGTTTGGTTACTGGGGTGAAAGTCTCCTTAAGAGAATGAAAGATCTACTTGACAACAAAGTTCTGATCGATGTCGTTTTTGAGTTCAAGTCAGTATCAGAAAGCGATGATATCAGTGTGAGTGCCCATAAATTTGCTCTTATGGCTTCAAGTAGCGTATTTGAAACCATGTTCAACGGCTCACTTCCAGAAGGCTCGAAAGTGTTGATTGATGATCCTGAGATGAATATAAAAGATTTCAGGTTGTTTATCGAATATTTTTACACAGGGGAGGTCGAAATAAATGTGAATAATGTTCCCAATCAACTTTATTTGGCTCATAAGTATGATGTTAAGCCTCTACTTAAAACTTGCTCAAAATTTCTCGAGGAAAACGTTAAACGCGAGACTGTTTATGAATATCTTCAACTCGTGAGTACTCTCTTCCTTGGAAATCACTAGACATGACTCATCCAGTCGTGAATATGGTGGAAATCCTTCGAAGATCAATAGAAGAGATTTCATGGAAAAACACAATACACATGTATTTCTTTTGATACTTTGATTCTTTTGAATAGGCTCATCGATATAATGAGGAATCTTTGAAAGTCACGTGTTTCAAATTCCTTAGCACGAATGCTGATCCTCAAACGATGGAGAGCTTTTCAAGTTTGCCTTACGAATCTTTCATCAAAGTCTTGGCTAACTTCCCACCCGAACCATATATACCAGACTTCTCGAGGAGAAATCGTCCTACTGCTAGTGATGATGAATTCAACAGATGGGTTCAGTATGGAAGGAAGCTCAAAAGACTTTTAAATGCGGTTAATGTCTGGTGGCATACAAATTACAAGGAGAAGTTGGATCGAGAGAAAATTGATACAACTTCCGAAGGCAAATGATTCCGAAATCTCTCTTGCTCATCAGTTTACTTATTCAATCAGGTGTTATGTTGAGAGCTTGATCCATTCTTTTGGCCACTTGATTTGCGCTTTGCTTCCTCTTTAGATGTTTTCAAGATGAGGAAGATGATTGGCAATTCAACTTGCTCAATCAAATCTTCGACTGACCGAAAGATTCACAGCCTCAACTCGATTCAGGTGAATTAATGTTATCAAAAACTAGACCTCATTTCTAATATTCATACAAGTTTTCCCTGAGCTATTGTAAATTTATCAACTTTCAAGTATTTCCACTTTCTAAATTGGGTCAACTGGAAATAGAGAACATGAATGACTTTTACGAGAATTATACATTATGGTTTTCATGAAAGTCATATTGTGAACATTTTAGTTTGAGATTAACAAAGATGATGGGAAGATGGAACGTGAAAGATCAAATATCTTCATGAGCTTCTTCTCATCAAATTACATCAATGCCGAAGTCAAATTCCATGGGAATGATTGATTTCAGCTCTAATCCAGTGTGATAATTTCCAGCTATCTTTTTCATGTCGAAAAATAGGGAACAAAATCTTTCATCTTTATGCTTATAACATCCCAAACAAACGTGAGATGGTCGATGTGTGTTCGTTTTCCGTATAAATCTACATGAATAACTAGAATCTTTGACTATTCTATGTTTGCCTTGGTTGTGATTGATGGCAGGCTCTTCATCTTGTGAATATTTAACTTTCAGATGCAAAGAATTGACAACTCTCCTCATTTATTTTTCTCGTTTATTGTGAGTCCTGAGTGAAAACTGATAAACCCTCAGTTTCCCGTACACAAAATTTTCTACTACCATGAATAGATAGAAAATTTATCTAGACAATTTTCTGGCTTCCTCCATCATTCTCGATTAATCAACGAGTCTTAACTCATTGGAGCTACCATCTGGCATTGAGAAAGGAGATCTCGACTTACACTTACATGATCTTTGCCTTGAAAAATCACTGGAGAAGAGCATTATGTACAAATTTTTTTTTATATTTTAAGCTAATAGTTATGATTAAGAATTCGTGGAAGTTATTCGTTTCAAATATCTGAGCGCAAATGCTAATGCTCAAACGATGGACACTTTTCAAGTTTGCTTTATTTGCAACAAAATTATAAATAACTGTTCATCCAACCCAAGTGAACTATGCTTTGCAGTAAAAAATCTTCCATATCATAATGAGACTCAGTTTGAGGAATGGATTGAATATAGTGGAAAGCTTGAAAGGCTGATAGACGTAGTCAATGGCTGGATTCATGTGAGTTTTGAGGACAAGTCTGATTAGAAAAAAATCGGCCCATCAGTCTAGTCAGTTCATCATCATCAGATGCCATGGGAATAAAAAAAGATGAGGAGAAAAAAAGTGGAATTATCATTCCTTGGATACTCAATTTGCTTCTTCTTTCGATCTTCCTGAGATTGAAAAGACAATTGGTGTAGCAAAGGCTAAATCAGATTTCTAGCTGGCCAAGAGCTCCCAAAACTTGACTTATATTAGTCAAAAAAAAATATCTTCGAAATCCAAACCTTAGCCACCATAATTCTTGGAAGTTTTTTCTAACCAATCAAACATTCTTCAACTTGGAAGTTTAATTATGGAGGCTCTGGACATTGACCTGATTAGAAATAGAGAATATGAATGAGCTTCTTACGGCAATCGTAGGTGATGATTTTCCTACAGATCGAAGTCTTTAAACAGTGGTAAATTGAGATCGACAAAGAAAACACAATGGATATCATCATGAACTTTTTCTCAAGAAGCTGCATCGACGCCAAAGTCTCAATTGATTCTTTTTGATTCTTCATCAAATTCAATCCACTGTGATACTTTTCCAGTTGTCTCACCCATGTAAAAAACGTGGGAATCAGAATGCTTCACCTTCATGCTATAGAGTTCGTGACCCACCACATGATCGTTAGGTGATCAGTGTGTGTTGTGAGTTAGTTTGCCAATCTTGATCAGTCCGTGTCTGCCTGATTCGGGATTTATGTCAGAATCTTCATCCTTCGAATATTTCACTTGGTATTGAAGGAGACTGTCATCTCTTTGAGCTTCTCTTCAACTATTGTGAGTCTCGATTAGCATAAAACCAGATAAAATTGATAAGCCTTCAGTTTATTGGACACAACTTGGACACAAAATCTTTCTACCACCATAAATCCTCCGAGAGTTTCAATTCATTTGATGGCTTGGTGAGGTTGATTGAATTCAAAATTGATTATTTTAAACTTTTGTTCATCCCAGGATTGACTTAGATTGTGAATGATTAGACTGTATTGTTTTGAGGATGCAATTAGAGGTCAACAACAGACTCCAATTCCTTATCTTGATGGAAATTCCCAATGAAGGATCAATAATTTTCTCCAATCAAGAGCATGCACCGATATTTCTCCTTTGTTTGATGCTGGAAAGTATAAAATTGCTGGTTATAAATTCTTCCTGGTAGCTTACAGCTTAGTGTTCGACAGGATGTTCAATGGCATGACTCCCTAGCATACAGAAGTGATGATGACTGATCCTCATATTGATGTTAACAATTTCAAAATATTCCTCAAAAGCTTAGTTAAAGGGAAAGTAGAAATTGGTATAAGCAGCGTTGAGCAGCAACTTTACTCGGCCCAAAAATGTAACGTTGATTTTGTGGGAAGTTATCGTTCTACATTCCTCTCGGAAAATGTGGAGTCCAACAATGTTCTCGATTTTCTTCCAATTGTGAGCATTTACTCCTAGTTCATTCTTATTGATGCTTTGAGAGATAGTTCTTCAAACTGGTAAAACTGATCAACTCTTCTTTCAGAAGCTGATCACTATAATATGGAAAATCTTGAAAGAGCTAGTATCGAAACTCTATGTGGGGGATTCAGTGAAAAACCTGAGGATGAGGAACTGTTCTCAAAGCTATCACTTGAGCACTTCATCACAGTCATGGATCATCTGATTTTGAGTAATAAAAAAGATTGGTTCCAAAATCAAGCTCACAACCTTTTGAAAGCTTTCAGAGCCCGTCTATTTGACAAATCTAAGGGAAAATCACTCAGTTGAAGTGAAATCCTGTCTATCAACACGTTAAGAGGTGGCTACAAGCAAAGGCTAGCTAGATAGCGAGTAGAAAGATACAGCCACGGAAAATGAGTTTGAACCCTCTTCTATATCTTTCGCGCATTTCTGAGCTGATTTTTTTTGGCCACGAGATAGAAAAATATAAAAGATAGTTCAAACTCATTTTCCGTAGCTGTATTTTCAAATCGAGGATGGGAGATGTTCACCTCCCACCCAGCTTCCAGCCGCTAGCACCATTCAAGCTGGTTACCACACTTCGAATGCAGCTCTAATGAAAAAATATCACTTGTACTCATTGATCATTCATTTCTAGTTGAACACAGCTTTCTCCTAATACTCGTGTCAATACGCTGCACTTAATCTTCTCTTTTAGTCTTTGAATCTTTCGACAAGGGTACAGTGAATTTCGCTTGAAATAAGAGTGTTATTCAAAAGGAATAGGACTTTTCGCGAATATGATTGGAGTCCTTCACACAGGCAGCAAGGACGATTCAGGTCTATCAAATGAGAATGGAATTTATTCAGGAGAAAATAGAGGAGGGTCAAATAAATATGATTTTTCCACCAAATTATTCGCCAATAGGTATTTTTTGTGTACTACGGGGGCGTAAGATGAGCATAACCCAACACATACGTAATAAGTATCAGTTAGTATTCGTAATTAGAACAGCACTGTTCAGCAATAGCACGTGAAGTACGTTCAATAAAACAGAAAACTTCACTCATCAGAAACTCTTGCACAATCGTGAGGCATTTCCACTTCCCAATCATGAAAGCTTAAACATTCACTCCGATCTCTATTCTCAAAAGAAATGACTCCAATTCTATTTGCAAGACCTCTATTCATGATGTTCACCTGTGCCCTTCACACTTTTACCGACCTTGTATGTCTTATCCGAAAAGAAAAAAATCCAAACTCATTTGAAAAATGCACATATTCCAAGTGAAGTCCACTGTAAACCTTTATTGACCTCATTTGTACGAATTTGTAAAAAATTTCTATTTCAAGATCTTATTGGTTCTCTCAGAAAATTGCCAACTCTATCAGACTGCATACTCACAATAGTCCATCTTTAATTTTACTCCGAACAGATGACATCTTGAAAAATTATCAAAAGTGATTGTCCAGCTCTTATCATACATGTATGAAGGTATATTTGTGTGAGAAAACTAACTGTAAGATTCAGATTTGCTCTGTCAAGGAGAGAAGATAACATGTCAATGTTCTTCTCAAGGAGAATCAACTCCCAATAAACAGTTTCGCGTTAAAATTAGCCAATCTAATTCGAAGTTTTTCCCCCAGAAATTTATCCGATTGACTTCAAACTACTCATCAATGACCGATTCTTGATACTCTCTTACCATCCATAGCCTCAGTTCTTGGCTTAGCAAGGGTTCGCTCAAGAAATAGTCCTCTAACTATCCTGTAAGACTAAAACTCACTTGACCTCTATTCTTTCTAGATATACGTTTGCAAAAATTAGTCCCATCGCGGTGGTCAGTGATTGACTTTCCCTTATGTCCAAAATGAAGATCTTAATCCTGCTAATGTTTAAGATGAAATTGTGCATCTTCATCCAAATGAGTGCTCAATGGTGTACATGAATTTGAATTTAGTCAATGTGGAATTCCATTCCTCACAGCATTTACGTGGCAGCTTGTATAAGTGTTCTGAAGATGCCCCAGTAAAAAGCTGAAACACCAACTTGTATAGTTTATCGTAACAAGGATTTACAAGAAAGAATAGATACACTTCTCGAAGAGGAAACATG
>QZCP01000157.1:35170-254222 GCA_003956705.1 Brevipalpus yothersi
GCTCACAATGTTGTGATGTAACTTTCTTACTTGATGATGGAAAACATAAGGTTACTGCTCATAAATTGTTCTTGGTGGCTTCCAGCCCAGTGTTTGAAAAGATGTCCACCGATCCAACTCAACAGAGCTCAGAAGTAGTGATAAGCGATCCTAAAATCGATGTTACCAATTTCAGAACATTCATCAAGAGTTTGACTACAGGGAAAGTGGAAATAAGTATGGAAAACGCTATGCAGCAGCTCTACCGTGGCCATGAATATGAGGTTTTCATGGTGTGGGCCACTTGCTGTATATTTCTCAAAAAAAGTCTCAACTTTTCCAACGTTTTCGATATTCTTCCAGTGGTAAGTGTGACAAGTAAAATTTCAATTTAAAATCAAAAGAAGCTTGCAATTCAATTTTCTTTTTCATAGGCTGATTCCTATGGTTCAGAGGAACTCAAGGAAGCTTGTATCATAACCATAGGCCGTGAGTTCAGTGGATAAGCTAAGGACGTGAAACTCTTCTCAAAGCTGCCTTTTGAACACTCCATTGCAGTGATTGACTATATGCTATCTCGTGGAAAGCAAAATTGGGTCCTACTGCAGGCTTACAAGAGAGAGAGCTTTCAAAGCACACCTCTTGCAGGAATCCAATGGAAAGCTGCGAAAAAGAGCTCCTCACTAAACAAAAGCCTCCACAAATCTATTAGAAAGTGGCTGTAAACACAAGCTGGATGACGAATAGACTTGAATACAATTGAAATTCAAAACAAACAGGAGATGAATTATCTTGATACCAGGTTGCTTGTACCTTGCTCTACAATCTAAATCTACAATCACCTGAAAAATTTGATCTGAAAAAATTTCCTTGTTTCCTTGAAACTTATATTTTTATACTGATCCACTTTGATCTGATGTTCTGTCCTATTTTCTAGTTTTGAAGAATACACTTCGATTAATAGTTTCGCTTGAGAAACCTTTATCTGTTTTTTGCAAATCTCTGACCTCGAAGGGTAAAAATCGTGTGGATTCATCGAATTTAACGACATAATTTTAATTTAGAAGTGTTGGAAGTCTTCAAGGATTGAACAGCCCTGTTCAAATTTTCCACTTCGTGCAATCATGTTATTATGCTGTAAAGAACAGGATAACCTTGTCGAATGGTACTCAACTTCCAAGAGGTGAGGATGGGCACCAAACTGGGAACTTTCCAACATTGTACTTCTATACTGCTCATCAATCGAACGATTGCTGGAAGGAAGTAATGTAGGAAGTGATAGAATATTAGGATTATATTGTTTTCATAACAAATTACTCAAACAATGTTGATGTGATTTGAGGATCACATCTACAAAAGTTATTTCATCCTCGAAGACGTATCTGAGAGATAGACGTAATGAATGTGAGGATTCGTGGGAAATTCAAAGATTTTGTTGACGAAAAGTTGTCAATAAACATTAATTTTGTTTCAAATCGAAAACACGAGTAGTTCACTCTGTTCTTGCCCATGAGTTGGAATTAATAGCTTGTAGTCCTGTTTTCGAAACCATGTTCACCAGTTCAATTCCAAAGGACTTACTGAAAGTGATAATCAATGACCCGGAAATAGATTTGAAAAAATTCAAAGAGCTCATTCAATATTTTTATTCAGGGAAAAATTAATATCAACTTGAAAAATGCAGCGCTGCTAGCTTGTTTAGCTCACAAATATCAAGTTACATCACTGGAGGACGAATGTTATGATCTTTTTGCAGAGAAACTATTAAGTTTGACTCTTTATGATATTCTGAAAATTGTAAGTACATTGTATATTCAAGAATAAGCTCTCTATCTGTGATTTAATAAGGATCTTTCAAGTAGGAGAGAATCCCACAATTTCACTATTCAGCCTCAGAATTTAACGTTACCTCTTTAGATCTTCGGATAATTTTCTCTTAATGAGCTACTATGCTAGCGTGCTCTGGTGCAATTCTTTGATCGTATCGATAATAATTGAGAAAGACATGACACTAATTAGAAGGTTTATCCATACCTAAGTTATCCCTTCTTCCAGAGCTAATATCGCCTTCTGACCATGATAATTTATTCGTTTTCTCTTTTTTCTTTGAAGGCTGCCCTCTACAGAATGGATGATCTGAAAGAAAATTGTTTCGAGCTTATAAGTACAAGTGCAGAAGCTCAAAGGGAAAAAGTTTTCTCAAAATTGACCGGTGGAACAAGTCATTTACCAGTGGGGCTAGTCAATTACTCAGACCAGCATCCTCCATATTATTATGGTGGTCAAAGTGAAATAAGCTCTCAAAGCAAAACCTACATATTTCTACAAACAGTCAAGAATTAGCTTCGAAGGAGCGGTCTCGGGAAACTTACAACTTGTCAGCAACTTTACTTAGCCCATAAACATGATGTGAAACTGCTTGAATATGTGTGTGTTAATTTTCTTTCAGACCATGTAACCAAAGAGAGATGTAGAGCGAATGTTTATGAAATTCTCAGAGTCGTGAGTATATCCAAATTTCTTTGTTAGAAAAGCATTGATCTCCGATGCAAGGCCCTATAAATTTCTCATATTAGTTAATATTCTCTCCCAATTAATTCTGGTTCAGCACATATCACGGCTTCCTTTTGATCTACATGATCATGGTCGTGAATTCTTCTGCTATGTGTTTCCATGATCGTTACAAATTCTTTCATATCTCCTGAATAATTCCTCGTTTCATTAATGATCATCCTCCTCTTTAATAGGCTGATCTTTACAACATTCAAGAACTGAAAGAAAAATGTTTGAACCTAATCGTCACTGATGCAGAAGTTCATTTGGATGAAGCTTTTCCAACATTGTCCCGTGAGCGAATCATTGAAGTTATCGACTATCTAATACCTCTCGGACAATCATGTAAATCGCGTCCTCCTCAAGCACAATCATTGCCCAAACAATTGGATTGGTTTCTTGATTTCCGTAGAAATCGTTCCACCTATCCGCATGAAGCCATATGCCACCCTATGCCTCTTGGCTGTCAAGAACTTCGAAAGCTAAAACTTCCAATAATTGCTGCATCTTGTTCCTGCAATGCTCATAATCTTCTTCATGCTGTCAAAAAATGGCTTCAGTTGAATGTCTCAGGAAAAAATCTAACCGATCAAGATTATTTGTTTGATATTTGGGAGATTCTGATTCTATCTCTTATGATTCAAATTTGCTTTCAATTTCAAATTTTAATTTTAAATTCTTTGAATACTTTTCTACTCAGAAATTTCCTAAGGTGTGAAGAATGCGACCAGATGCGCATCAATCAGATTATATACACTATCAACTTTTTCACATTACTTCGCTCGCCCTGAAAGCTCTCTTCAGTAACCCAATCAAGCAGAGGTGGGAAAACAATTAATCTGGATTCTTATGATTATGCATTGGATCACCGATTTGTGTTCAAATATCGCAAGAATCAATGAATAAAATTGCGAATAGTCCGTAGAAAAAGGAAATTTAGAGGGAAAAGTTTTCGTAAACTGTAACCATGAGAATTTCTGAGACCATACGAAGTTAGTACCTGCCTCGTAGCTTAAATTTTTGAGATTATAAACTGGGCTTAAATTATCACTATACTTGATAGAGTTAGCCGTGAACCATCCATATTTTCCATATCCTTCCATGAAAAATCGCTGTATAAGCTTCTGTCTCTGACCGATCATGATTGTGCAAGTTTTAATTATCCAAAGTTCAGATCTTTCACCCTTATTCAACGAAGTTTTCTCAGTCAATATTCGTTCATCCATAAAATTTGAAAATTATTTAGTTATTTTAGCTTCTATATTCCGATTCATCCAGAAATAGATTGAGCTCTTTTACGAGATTTGTAGAGGATGATTTTACTTATTTTACGTGAGACAAAGTTCAGACTCATGTAATTTGAAATTGGGCAAGGAAATCGACTAAAAATCAGAGTGGATGGACTTTTTCTCGAGTAACCGAACCGATGCCAAGCTCCCCCGCTGATCATGTTTTCGATCTATCAGAATCATAGAAATCTCATCTGAGTGATAAGGATAGTTTCTGATCTTTCTGGTATTATCAGAGAAAAAACAGGGAACAGTATCCTTCAATTCTTGAATCTTCATCTCTTAATTAAGCCTAGAGGCGTCGCTCCGAACCCAGAATCTCTCGATGTTTCAAAAACATCGATTATCGGACCCTTCAAAGATTCATGATGAATCATTCATCAGACTAAGCGCGAAGTCTTCAATGTGAGGTGTTGTTTCAATTTGATTACTTAAGTCTCTGATTAGTCTGTGTTGTGTTGATTGATAATAGAATTTCTATCAGCTCGTCTTTTACCTTCAAGACTAACATCTTTTTTTTATGTTTCAAGCTATTCGTCATTTTTTGAGAATCTCAAGCAACGTGAAACCAGTTGAAGTTGGTATGCCTTCAGTTTCCTGATTTCAATCATTCGTTTGCCATGATCAATTGAATTTAGAGTTGTTCACCATACCATGCATGCTTCTTCTCATTGCAGGATTGACTTCGATCGTGATTTATTCGTTAATTGTTCTTGGGATGTCTCCAATAAAAGTTCAAAGGCTAACTTCAATGACTTATGTTGATGATAATTTTCGAGAGAGGATCGATCAATTGCTAGAATCAAAAGCGTGTTCAGATGTTTCCTTCTTGTTCGATGGTGGAAAGTGTAAGGTTGCTGGTCATAAACTTTTGTTGATGGCTTACAGCTCAGTGTTCCACAATATGTTCAATGGCTTGACTCCCCAGCATACAGATGTTGTGATGGGTGATCCACAAATTGATGTTAACAATTTCAAGACATTCATCAAAAGTTTGACCATTGGAAAAGTGGAAATAAACATGAACAATGTTGAGCAGCAACTTTACTTGGCTCATAAATATAAAGTTGATCTGGTGAAGGAAAGTTGCTCTGCCTTCCTCAAGGAGCATTTGGAATATTCCAATGTTTTCAAGTTTCTTCAGATTGTGAGTATTCCATTTTAGTTCGTCCCTATCGATTTTTTTTGCGAAAAAAGTCCTCCAACTGATGAAGATCACTGATCAACTCTTCTTTCTTTTAGGCTGATCGATATCGTATGAATAGTCTCCAGATCTCTTGTGTGGATGTTTTATCCCGTGAGTTGAAGGAAAAAGCTGAGGATATGGAGCTGTTCACTAAGTTGCCTCTTGAGCATTTCATTGGAGCCATAGATTGTCTGCAATTTGATAAAGAAGAAGAGTGGTTTGAAGTTCAAGCTTACAATCTTTTGGAAGCTTGTAAAATGCGTCTCTTGGGAAAACCTGAGGGAAAGTCATGTCGAAGAAGAAACACTCATGGAATAGAAGAGTCTATCAACACCTCAGGAGGTGGCCGCAAGCGGAAGCATGATAATTAACCAATGAAATCTATTTGATTTACTTTTGTCTAGCTGCTAAGCATCTAATCATTATACACTCTTACCTAAGATGTCATCTGTCAAGTAAACTTTTAAACAAAAAGTTGGGCTTTAAATTGTTTCATCTGAGCCGTGAAAAGGGATGAGAGAATGAGTTGATTTTTGGAATGGACGAGAAATGTTTCATCAGCTTCAATTAACTGCCTATCACATCAATAGAAGAAAATTCGACACAGGAAATTCAATCAAATCTCTGTCCGCTTAAAGATGACGGACATATGAGCATTTTGATCAAGATTATAATTGATCATTTCAGACATTTCGAAGTCTGAACTCAACCAATAAAGAGTAAGTAATCGATGTGAATCACGTTCGAAAATCAGTGGGAAAACTTTCCCTGGGAGTTGAACAATCCACAAAGTTCAGCAAATTTAGTAGTGAAAATCGTCAGGGAGCTGATAAAGGAGCTTATAAAAAATAATATCGACTTTATTTAAAGTTTATTTAGTATCTTCCACCATTATTCGGTGTAGAGGTTTACATTCGATTCGTCTGATCAGGACCATTTGATTTATATTCGACTACTCAAACAGATGACAAAATTTAGTCAAAAAAAGCAGACATGCTGATTCAAATGAGAGCTTGCCGGAACTGAACAGATCTCAACCCAATCATGGTAATTGAATTATTGAAAAAATTTGGTGAACTTCATAGCAGAGCTTACCGATTCCGATGAATGAGGTATTAGCTCAATTTGAAGATGATTGCGTTAGTTTGTGAGAAAATCATTTCTCCCTAGGCCTCATTTATTCATCTCTCTATTCTTAGAATCGCATGCGATGAATCTCGTACCAACGGAAGTCCAATTACAAGTAATTTGAGATCAACAGAGAAACCATTGTAGACTTACTTTTGAAAACTCATGAGATCTGTTCATGACAGTTGTGAAGTCCTAACGAATCGTTGAGCTGTAAACACTTGGTTATCTCTCTTGAAATCAGAACATGAAATCTCTCATTTTTCTGATATCTTGTTGCATCATTGAGATTTCCCTGTTTAAGTCTGATGCAATCTGCGAATCGTTGTAACTAGAAAACGAATTCCTCTATTTTCTGTTATCTTGTTGCATCATTCGAAAGATAACTTCGCATATAACTTATCCAAGTGCTTTATGTGCCTGATACTTCTTGAGCGCAGGTCATAGAATTTTTTCAATCGAAAAGAAGATAAGTAAGAATTCGAATTCGAACAATTTTTTGACCCGATATTTGAAATCAAAACTAATAGTCTTGGACTTGTGTTATTGTGAGAGTTTTTTTCAGTCATTTTTCGATTTGATATCAGTTTCTGAGATGTCTTCAGATAGATCTGAAGATGATACAGTTGTTTACAAGGACGAAGATTTACACGCCATAATGAGTAAAATTCTTGGAGATAAGGTCTGTGCTGATGTTACCTTCTTACTTGATGGTGGGAAATCTAAAGTTGCTGCACACAAATTGCCATTGATAGCAGGCAGTCCAGTGTTTAAGAATATGTTCAGGGGTACCAATCAAGGAGGCTCAGAAGTGGTGATAAACCATCCCAAAATAGATGTCGAAAATTTCAAGCTGTTCATTCAAAACTTGTCTGTTGGGGAGGTGAAAATTAACTTGAGAAACATTTCACGGCAAACTTACTTGGCCTACAAGTATAAAGCCGAATCTGTGAGAAAATGTTGTTCTAAATTCATTGCAGAAAGATTGAAGCTCTCCAATGTCTTTGAATTTCTTCAAATCGTAAGTTTCAATGTCTAGCTGATTGAATTTAAATGAGTTGAGAATTTTTTGTAAAAAGATTTAATCTGGTAATGCATTTCTCGTCCTAGGCTGATTACTATGATATGAAAGATCTGAAGGAAGCTTGTATTCAAACTTTAATATCTGAGTTTAATGGAGAGGAAAAATATGTGAAACTCTTCTCAAAACTGCCTCTTGAACATATCATCTCAGTTTTAGATAATATCCAATCTAATAGCTATGTATTCAATACAAGAAAGTTGGATGTCAAGTCTCTAATGGGAGCTTTAAAAGCATGGCTTCTGGAGGAATCTAATGTAATGCCATCGCGAAAAAGAAAAGCTTCCGAGTAAGGAGCTTCAACCCTAGAGCCAAGCCCAGACCAAAATTTGAGGTTGATTTTATACAGGATGTCACAAAGGAAAAGGGGTGACAGCACTGTTTGATCCATAGGTCCATAATAAAGTACCAGTATCTATGAGTATCAACCCTTTTATGACTTTTGAAAGATATCACTTTTGAAAATGAATACTGTATTTTCTTAATCATGAGTCGAGATGGAAATAAATGATCTTCACATTAAGCGACTCCAAACATTCGTGTAGTCTTTACTTTTTTGTGTGCCTTTAGAGAAGTTCGCTTGAAGCAATAAAAATTCCCATCTCAAAATCGAAGCTACCTTTCCCGTATACCACAACGTTCGACCCTCATCTGTCCAATCAATTTTTGTGAAAAAAATTATTTCAGAATAATCTTGATAGCATGAATCAGATCAAAAACTTCATTTCAGAAAGATGCTGTAGTTGGTGGACTAATCTCCTTCAAGAAGATGCGAAGAAAGTTTTTGAAGATATTTTGCGAAGCTTACTCAGGATGGGTAAGGAACATGGAAGGTAAGTTGATTACTTATGGTATGATCAGTCGATTTGACTTTTCCTATGACCAACTTAGCTAGGTGATGGCCTGAAAACATAGCGATGACTCAAATGATTTTCAGTGAATGAGTTTGGGGATGATTCTTCAGCTAAGATGCGCAATCTAGTCAATCGAGAGTATCACCGAATGACTTCAGTTGAAAACTCGAAACGATATTAACTCAATTTCGGAAGATTCAGAAGTTTTGATTAACGATTTTGGAATCGATTGAGGCAATTGAATGTCAGTCAAACATCTGTCCATCACAAAGAATAGCACCCAAACAGCCCAAGCATTCACCGAATGCTCATCTTCAACCGATAAATCAATCAATCTCAATGGCGTGGACATTGATCCAAGGTCGGTATCGAGCAAAGAGTAGCTCTTCTCTGTGAGCTGCGCCGATGTCAAAGTCGCAACCAATCATTTGATTCACATTGATGTAAACAATTTTCTCCATTTTTGGTATCTTCTTGCATCATCATTGAAACGTGAGTGATAAATTTAAATTCTTATTAGTTTCACCAGGAGCATGTTTTAACAATTCAGCTCTCAATTAAACACAGAGCAGCTCTTTATGAAGTGAAGAAATAGTAGTATAGATTTGGATCCGTAGGATTATCTGAGGATGAATTGATTCTTGATATTTGATCATTGTGAACACCTCTTAATGTCCAACCAAGTAAGTTGTAAGCTTACTCTGTCTGCCGTTGAATGTAATAATAGCTTCTGAGATGCCTCCAAAAAAATCCACCAGCAAAACATCTATCTTTCGTAATACAAATTTTCACACTCGAATTAGTGAAATTCTAGAAAAAAAAGTGTTTTCTGATGTTAACTTTCTATTTGATGGTGGTAAACGCAAAGTTACTGCGTGTAAATTGCACTTAATTGCTGCAAGCCCGGTGTTTAATGAGTTGTTCGATGGTCAAAAACCGATAGGCCCTCATCTGATGATGGACGATCCCAAGATAAATGTTGACACTTTTGAGGTGTTCATCAAGAATTTATCATCAGAAGAAGTGAAAATAGATACGGATAACGTTAAACAGCAAGCTTATTTGGCCCATAAATACCGAGTTAAATCAGTGCAGAACTACTGTTCTGATTTTATGGTAACAGAAGTCAACCTTTCCAATGTTTTCGATTACCTACAGATTGTAAGTGTTTACCTCTATTTAGCTGAAATTTACTCTAAACTTGTTAAAAAATTAATCGAATTTAATTTTAGCTGACAGTCAATTTTCTCTTCCGCAGGCTGATGACTATGAGATGGAAGAGCTCAAGAAAGTTTGCATCACAGTTTTCCTTGAAAGTTTCAAAGGACGAGATGAGCATGTTGAAAACTTTTCAAAACTGTCTCCTGAACACTTCATCGCAGTTCTAGATAGAATAATATTAAATGACTTAAATTTCCCATTAACAGTCGATAAAGTTCGAGATTTGATGAGAGCTTTCAAAGCATGGGTTTTAAGGAGATCCACTGAAATGCAGTCTCGATGAAAAAGCTTTAGAGCTCTCAACCTCAGAAGTGGTTGCACTTGAATACTATAAAGAGAATTAATTATTGAGCAAAAAAATTCACGATGGAGGGAAGACAAATGACCTAGAATTTATGAATTTCTATAATTGAATGAAATCAAACCGCTAGTTTTGTAACCAAATGTTTGTAAACCATGATGATCATCGTTAAAGATATCACTGTCAAGGGTGAAATTTTGACTTTTCAGCAATTGAACTCGTTTCACTGGATTAGTACAGTTTTCATCTCAGAATCAGCTGTTTTTCGAAAAAATGTCCTCTCTGATTATTCTTTATTTCTAGAAATATTTGAAATATCATAGAAACTTTAACGTTGAATTGAAATAGAGCATTCAAAATTTTTTCACGAAGCTTCCTCTGATCAAACTCATCTGATCTTTTCTATTTCCCTGTTCACATCATCCTTCTATATATTATGATCTTTATTTCATTTTTTGTCCCACTGTCCTTTGTATGTTTGGCTCAATGAATTTCCTTCATTATTATTCCGATTCTTTCGATTTTTCTGTACTTTTTTAAAAAAACTCATCTTTTTGGAATTTCATTCGTCCGTTGAAACATTGAGTGAATGAACTCCGGGAAGAGCAATGTATCGGAATGTTACCCATTTTTGTGATAATGTTTGAGTCCATGTTTTCTCAAATTCCAATCTATGATCAATCATCACCCTAATAAATGATAATAACTATTTGGCCTCTGGAGGTATGAATTTAATTTCCCATAGTATATTAGTACAATCCTAGGGAAAAAATGAAGCGATATCCCTCATCTTTGGTATCCTTAAACAAGCGTAAAGGTTTATCTATCCCATTCGCCTTTGTCTTTCTTCTCCAGACCTTTGTTTGGTGAAACTCAAGTACAGATGATAATTTTGATCAATAGTCATGATGAAATTCTTGCTCAATATTGTTTTTAATTCCGATCAAACATGTTGATTATTCTTTGTTTTTGACTTTTGTATGAAAGATTTCAATTATTTATCATTTGACTAGAAATCCGGAAATGCCTCCCAAAAAAGCTCAAGATTCGACAATTGTTTACAGTGATGATGATTTACAGGCACGAGTAAATAAAGTTCTTCAAGATAAAGCATATTGTGATGTTACCTTCTTACTCGATGGTGGAAAACATAGAGTTGCTGCTCATAAATTGTACTTGATAGCATCCAGTTCAGTGTTTCGTGAGATGTTCAATAAGCTGGATGGCTCAGAAGTGAAGATAAACGATCCCTGGATTGATGTTGAAAATTTCAAGCTGTTCATCCAAAATTTATCAACAGGAGAAGTGGAAATAAATGCCGAAAACGTTACGAAGCAACTTTATTTGGCCCACAAATACAAAGCCAAATCGGTGAAAGATTGCTGTTCAGAATTCCTTTCAAAACATGTGAAGCCGTCCAATGTTTTTGATATCCTTCCAATTGTAAGTGATCATTTCTGGTTGTCTTACAACTTGTAATTCACATCGTAATTCGTTGGGAAATCTTCCCTAACTGGGAGGAAGCTAATTATCTATTCTTCTCGTTGGCAGGCCGATTGGTATGATATGGAAGAATTGAGGGAAGTTTGCATTGAAAATATAAGCTGTGGATTCAGTGGAAAAGATGAGGATGTGAAACTTTTCTCAAAGCTGCCTCTCAAGCATTTAATCGCAGTTATAGATGATCTACTATCGTGTGAAGAGACAGATTGGGTTCACGATCAAGCTTACCGTCTCTTGAAAGCTTCCAGAGTATGGCTTTTGGAGGAATCTAATGGAGTTCCATCGAGAAAAAGAAAATCTTCCGAGGAGGAAGTCTCTCTCATCGGGTTGGAGAGCAGTTGTAAGCGGAAGCTGGGCGAAGAATAAGTTCGATTGCAGCAAAAATTTCATCTGAAGATAGAGATTCAAATTGTAATCTTATCGAGCTCTTGAAAAGATAGATCCTACGGCGTTCCTACAATTCTTTCGAAAACTGGGCTAGCAGCTATCAAGAAAAATTTATGAGTAGAGACTTTGTGTTTTCCACCATTTAACAAGAAAGTCACATCACAACACACTTTTTTTTCTTCAAGAGTCTTATTTATCCTATCTATGAAGCCTGTATCATTGTAAACAATTTGATCTCGATTCTTTTGTATGACTTTTTTTGGCGGCATCTTCACAGCTATCATCAAATGATTCCAATGGTAAAAATATAACTATCACTATTCGAACTTAATCTTCTTCTCGTTACAAGTGAAAAATATTTTGTGAGCAACTGCAGTAATAATGCGAAAGCAGTCCTCAGAAGCCGAACTGAGCAAGTCCATATGCATTGGTCTCTATCCATGCGTGAGCAAAGCGAACTGAGAAAGTTCTGATAGAAGATCTAAGATCGCTAGAAGATCGCTCATTACACTTTCTATGCTCTCTGGTTCGCTCTTATTTTCTAGCCCGACTTCGTTAATTCTGCACAATATTCCAACAAAAATCTGAAATTTTTCATTCTGATTCAAAATTTCGATTTCGAAAAGCTCTGACGTTCGCTATACAGATGACTTCATACCATTGAGGCCAATGTATTCCGACTTGTCGGGGCAAACCGTGCTCAGGCCTATCTGGTTTGCGCATCACTACTGTGCCTGTCCGATAAAACTTTTTTTAAATAAGAGAATGCATTCACATTTATTCTTGAACTGATAGTAGTGAGAGATATGTTATGTAAAATAATAAAATAACGATGATGATTTCCTCTATGGAAGAGTTTTTTTCGTTTCATGAATCTTTCAACCTAGTTAAATGAAATCCAATACTCAGTCATTTCTGAACATTCATGCTGAGTTTGGATCACTCTTATATAACAGATTCTAGAATAAAAGATAATCAGTACAAAATAGAGAATGATGTAGAAAAAAATTGCAATTTACATTTGACAAACATTTAATTGTGAATCGTCTGATGAACGATCATTTGAGTGTTTTCAAGATTGATGATGGATGATAGAGGTGGTAGAGATGGAGAATCTGAAGGTGTTGATTTTTTAATTAGAAGCTAGGTGCACTTTGTTAGTGTGAAAATATAGCCACTATGGTGACGATCTTTAATGAATGTGTAAGAGGCTCTATCCATTTCTTTACATCTCACGGTTGGTCAAGCCAATAAGAGGGTTTTACTTGACTTCGATTTTTAATTCTAAACTTTGGGTGACTCTGACTCATTGTGCACCGACTCATTCCACTTCGAGAGGGCTTCAAAAACTGTAATTCAAATAATCCACTCTCGATAAAGTGAAGAAGTATTACTCAGAATTCCTCGTGAATAATGTGAGGATTGCCAACGTTTTTGATTTCCTGAAGATTGTGAGTAATCTATTTTAAGTGATCAAATTCTCACCGAAATTGGAGAAAAATCCTCCGACATAACCTCGTGACGGTGTTTAATATTCATTTTTAATCATGAAAAATTTTTTGAATCACCCCTTTCAAAGTTATGAACACTAAAACTAATAACTAATTTTTCTTTCCTTATAATTAGAATTTTTCTTCGTTGGATTGTGGAATACTCAGAAATACTCACAATTTACTCTTGAATACATCAGGACTTATACAATCATCAAAAATGTATTCTGGATCACTGAATAGAATATTTAAGGAATTTATTCATCAAATTCAGAAATTGTGGAAAATTTGAGATCAATTATATGTTTGGGTGGTAAAATTTCTTCTCAAAAATGCGTAGAGAGCTAGAATTCGTTTGAATTTTTTCTAAGGATATTCATTGAGTCCAAGCCCTTTTAGTGACAGATGTAAATAGTCAGGATTCCAACTTATAGGTAAATTTTAGATTTATGAGCCAAATTAGAGCCATCAAAGAGAAAAATTTCTCGTTCAAACTCAGAATGATAAAGTTGTGATATATTTCCATGGATATCACATACTTAAAATCCAAAAACACAAGAAGAATAGAATTATTTTTATTCACTCAATTGTGAGAACCCAGTAATTAAAAATAGTAAAACTTATCAACCATTCGACGTATGATTATTCTTTTTGACATGATCTGCCGGGATCTCATTTAAATGTATGAATGCTAAATTAGATTAACATGCAAATTGGCTCAATATCCAGCAAATGTACAGGTTTAATTGTATCCTCTTCATATTATGCATTCGGTATGGAAAGAGAGAGAAAATTTAATATCTTTCTATAATGATTGTAAAATGAGTTCTTCACTAGCCTATCTGATTGGCTTGCTGATGAAATACAGTTCTCTTCCTCTAATATAGCTCAATTTTCAATGTTCCCTGCCATTCACAGAATTCTCATTATCAAAATGGATTTGAGTATTCTCGAACCATACCTGCACCCACAAGATACATCAAGAGATGAAAAACACTTGAACATTGATTTCAGCAGCCCATTGTTTAGATTTTTTTCTTTTTTCGGTTCCAAGATAAATTGATGCAAGTGTAAATCACTGTCCATTTCTCAAGCATCTGGTCAACTTCAGAGAAAAGAGAAAGAAACTGAAAAAGATGTGAACATGCAAATGAAAATAATCCAGTTGCATGTTGATGAAAATCTGTAAGATTTAGGCCTATCGGATGAAAAAAAAGAATGAAGATGAACACATCTCTTTTGGTCTTTCTCATAAAATTTTCATGCAAACGAGCAAACAAAATGATAATGATGGGTCTGGTGATTTCGTTTTCCATTACTCGGAAATATATGTAGATTGAATCGGTTTTTCGGATTGAGTCGTGAACTCTAAGACTAACTGTTCATCAAGATCCATACATTTCATCCTTCAATTTCTATCTGGAAAAGGTGAGAGCAGCTTGAACAGTGATTGAAAATGATTCTTCCTCCCTTCCAAATCGATTGAATGAAGCTCAATTGTAGAATTCATCAGAACTTCGAGAAAATCGAAGTTAAATTTGCTTCAACTGCTGAGAAAAAGAAAATGTCAACTCTCCTCTGTATTGGCCGTCACTAAAAAATGTGTATAATAGATCTTGAATTATTTCAGATTGATCTTAATTGAGACATGGGTAATCTTAGGCCAGAAAAGTAGCCCTCAATCAGATACTTCTGGAATTCGGGCGATCATTGAGCGGAATCTCTTTATCTTCAGTTCCTTTAGTGTTTTCTTACATAATGCAAGCAGCTAGTTTAAAGAACAATTTGTCATTTCTCACTAGAACTTACGGTCCCACGAATACTAGAGTGTATTTGTATAATTTTTTAACGAAGGGAGGATGAATAACCCTTCCACGTGAATCTTTGGTGGAATCAAAGTCGAATCTCCATGATCATCATGAATTTTTTCATGTAAATTGCTACGAAATGAAAGGTCTCAGAATAGCCAGCATTAAAACTAAGTTTTGAGTTAAGGTTGCCAAAACAAGACCCATTTGCCATAGTCAATGACGCTTATTGATTACAGATAGATTGTATCCAATACTGAGACGTCATCATATCGTTGCCATTGACCTTCAGTCAGTGAAAGCCTTTCTTTCCCTGAATTCTTTCTCATTTTTTGAGACTTTCAAGGTTCAAGGTTTTAAAAGGTTTTTTGCGCCCAAAACCAGAAAACGTTTGGTTGGCTCTCTTGAGCGCAAGTCCAACCAGAAAAAAAGCGAAAACATATGAATTTGAATGGATGTTTGAAATGAGATCGAATTTCATCATCTCAAACTTCTGTTATTTGTTGAGTTTACTTTGATTGTGATTAATTGATAATAGTTTTGAAGATGACTCTAGAAAAGGTTCAAGATGTTACTTCAATGACATTTACTGATGTTAATTTTCAAGCAAAGATAAAGAAAGTTCTCGAAGAAGAAGTGTGCTCTGATGTTACATTTCTGTTTGGCGATGAGATACATAAGGTTGCTGCTCATAAATTGTTCTTGATGGCTTCGAGTCCAGTGTTTAAGGAGATGTTCACCGATCCCAATCAACAGTGCTTAGAAGTAGTGATAGATGATCCTAAGATTGATGTTGATAGTTTCAAGGTGTTCATCCAGAGTTTGACCACCGGACATGCGGAAATAAACATGGAAAACGTGGCACAGCAAACTTACCTGGCTCATAAATACAAAGTCGACTCGGTCAAGATGTGTTGCTCAGAATTTCTCATGAAAAATGTGAAGCTCTCCAATGTTTTCGATTTCCTTCCAATCGTAAGTAATCACTCCTCTGTTGGCCTAACTGAGATCGTTATTTGGTGAACATTTTTTCTTTTCTATCACAAAATCTAATGATCGGATCTCTTGTAGGCTGATTGCAATGATATGAAAGAGCTCAAAGAAGCTTGTATCGAAACCTTATGCCGCGAATTTAGTGGAAAACCAAAGGATGTGGAACTTTTCTCGAAACTGCCTCTCGAACATTTCATTGCAGTTTTAGATGATCTCATATCATATGACTATGAATTTCATTCTGTTTATAATCAAGCTTATCATCTCCTGAAAGCTTTCAAAGCGTGGCTCCTGAAAGAATCAAATGGACTGCTGACCCAAAAAAGAAAGGTCCGGGAAATGGAAGCCTCTTTCAGCCAGTCAGAAAGTGATTGCAAGCGAAAATTAGAAAAGAGGTCGGTTGAGTTGAAGGGAGGCTGAGATCGAAAATTGCTCATTTGAAAAGAATTAGAGGATTAACTCTGGGGTTCTGGAGTAACAGTTTTTCAAAAGCCTCAACTTCCATACCAATGTAATGTCACTCATTTAATTATAATCATTATTCTTTGAATTTTGATAGAAGAATAAATTTCAAATGACATCAATTGCACGAATTGGTCCAGCTTTGTTCGTAGATGTTTCTAAAAATCATCTAAATTTCTCTACGATTGTAATCCTTCAGAGTGCAAGCGCTCTCGATTGTCCAACCATCTTTTTCTCAAGTCTCATTAGTAATCCCGCTCGAGAATGGGGAAAACTAGGAAAAGTTCTCCTGGAAAACATTTGGAATGGATATCTAGCTCGAAGAAGAGAGGTTTTAGATTACGTAAGAATGTAAGGTGGACTTGAATTTTAATCTACATTCTGTACCTACATCTGTGGAGTATAGACCTCAAATGCTTTATCGAATTAGGTCAATTTGGATCTGATCAGAAGCAATGAACACAATGCATCTGTATGGATTAGCGAGATGGTGATAACCAGATTAACTAGAAGATCTCATCGGAGAAACTCCAACTCAAACCATTTAAAAGATAACCAACAATTATATATTCATCGATTGAGATGAGAAATGATTATTCAGGCGCTCTCCGAGCTTCGAGGTTCGTGAGAGGCTCTAATCAGTGAATATTGGATTGTCCGGAGGCCCATGAGTGTAAGTGAGATAAAATTCGGACAAATATCGAGGAAGTAATCAATCACTCATGTCAACGTTTACTCGAGATCGAAGTTGAATGAGAAAAAAGATGGGGTTCGAATATGATTTTTTGTTAACTTCTCAGCTTTTGAGAAACGAGAAGCGAAATTATTCATCCTTCATTACATCATGCTGGCTACTATGACATTACAGAGGATTATCCGTCTTTGTCTGAGTCACTCAAGCGCAGTTGATTAATTTTCCTCTGCAATTGGAATTTGAATTCAATTGACTGTTTGATATGATTTGATTACTCTAAATCTGATTGTCGTGATTTTGAAAACACCAGGTAATAGCTGTGAAGATGCCTTCAAAAGAAGTCGAGAAAAGAAGTCGAGATCGATTGGTATTCAATGATAAAGACTTCAAAGCTAGGATAAATAAGGCCCTTGAAGAAGTGTATTGTGATGTTTTTTTCTCACTAAATAGTGGAGAACATGGAATCAGTGCTCATAAATTTTTTTTGATAGCTGCTAGCCCAGTGTTCGATGAAATTTTGAATATTCCTACTACAAAAAGCTCACAAGTGGTGAAGATAAACGATCCAAAGATCAATGTTGAAAATTTTGAGGCTTTCATCCAGAATGTGTCAACAGGAAGAGTGAAAATAAATACGGAAAACGTCGCTCAGCAAACTTACATGGCCCATAAGTTTAAAGTTGATTCAGTAAAAAAGTATTGCTCTGAATTTCTCGTGGAAAATTTGAGGAATGCCAATGTTTTTGATTTCCTGGAGATTGTAAGTAATCTATTTTAAATTGATCTAATTCTCATTGAAAATTCTCAGTTCCATCCCTTCGTTACGTAGTTCAATACTCATTTTTGATCATGGAAGATTTTTTGAATTATTTTTTTCAAAGTAATGAACACTAAAACTAATAACCAAATTTTTTTTCCTTAGGCTGATTACTATGACATGGAAGAACTCAGAGAAAAGTGCATTGAGAATCTAAGTCGTGAATTTAGTGGCAAAGATGAGGATGTGGAACTTTTCTCGAAACTGCCTCACGAAAATTTGATTGCTGTAATGGATGATCTGTTATCATGTGAAGAGAAAGATTGGGTATATCGTCAAGCTTACCGTCTCTTGAAAGCTTCCAAAGCCTGGCTTTCGGAGGAATCTAATGGTATGCCATCTCGAAAAAGAAAAGCCTCTGAGATGGAGGACCCTCTCAAACTGCCAAAAAGCGGTTCCAGCACAAAGTTGGTTAAAGAATAGTCTTGAAAGCAATGAAAAATTGAACCCCAGTAATGACTAGGTAGTATTCTCATTGAGCTTCCCGATTGTCTCTATAATTTTTCTCGTTAATTTCTGATGGAAAAAATTCAACTACTAACGCTATACGTTATAGCTTTCGCATCGCATTTCGCTTCTCTGACAAACCAATCTTCAGCACATCATGAAATCATTTCATAGAATTGAACTCGTCAGACTCTTGGAGCGAAAAAAATAAAATAAAATTTGAAACTACTTCAACCATTAAAAATTGTGAATAATTTATTTTCGGAAAATTTTGTTAATTTTTTAATTTTCATCATTCATTTATCTATCATCTTCACCTGAGAAGGGGGATCATCAGCAACAAATTTAGAGTGGAGACATAATCGTGAGAGGAGGAGGCGTTCAAATTCCTAAAAATAAAGAGAGATGCAGTTGGAGAGGAATCTTTCAAGATCGTTAAATCTAAAAATCAAAGGCTAGGGTCGAAAGAAGTCGATTCTGACCTCTCAAACTAATTTATGCCATTTATTATTGACTGTACGACTTCATCCATTATCATAATCCTCCTTCTAAATTCCGATTATACGATGAAAAAAATCTCGAGCCTCAATCAACATGAATTTTCCCGTTCATCCGTGAATCAATCATATACACATATGTACTAACTACCAGACTGCTAATTAGAGTTGTAAGCGGGTATAGAAACACAGTCAAATCATCTGTAATTCGAGACCAGCAAGCTACCCATAATGGATTAGAATGGCACTGAAACGTTTCCTTTCAGAACTTCCGTTGATCCGAGTTGGCCACTCTGATCCCACGAGAATATACTAATTCGCTAATTATCATCAGGAAGATGGAAAAACAGCTCTCCCTTAAGGTATCATGTTGCATTTCGTTGCAGACATCAGAGGCAAGTTATATGTTTTGTGTGTTGGTCTTAACTTTGACTTTGATCGGTCGAAGAGTTTCTTGAGCGCAGGTCAAAAAACACTCTCACTACAAAACTGTTGAGGAAGACAAGTTAAATTGTTATTTGGCATCTAGTTAGCTGGAAGGATTACTCAATTGTAACTATTTGATTATCATAAATTTTTGTTAATATCAGCGATGCTTATTTTGATTGCTCAAGAAGTTTCAGGGAAGGCTCCCGAAAATTCTGAAGACGTTAAAGTTTTCTATCCTGATAAGTGTTTTCATCTCCCAGAAGAGTTGATGGATGGAGAAGAAAAAGAATTACCAACTTTTACTTTTGTTTTTGATGGTGGAAAATCTAAAGTTTGTGTCCGCAAATCGTTCTTGGCAGGTTCTAGCTCAGTTTTTAAAAATTTTAAAAATTTTTTCGGTAGAGAGAACCAGAAAAGCTATGAGACGACTTTAAACGATCCTCGTTTCGATGTCGAAAGTTTCATAATTTTTATCCAGAATCTGCGTCCAGAGCTGTTGGACTGTGGTCAAGAGATGGGAAAAGTTGACATGAGAAATGTTGCTCAGCTACTCTACTTGGCTCATGAATATCAGGTCGATTCATTGAAGAATACTTGCTCCGATTTTCTGGGAAGCAGAGCGAACAACTCCAATGCCTTCGATTTTCTCCAGATTGTAAGTTTTTACCATCAGATGATTCAATTATCAGTGGAATTTGAAAGTTTATTTTCCACAAAACGATGAAAGCTAATAATTGATCTCTCTTCTTCGTAGGCTGATTGCTTTGATTTGAAAAATCTCAAGAATATCTGTACTCGCATTATAGGTTGTGACTCCATTGATGATGAAGATGAGTATGTTGAACTTTTCTCAGAACTGCCTCTCGAGAACTTAGTCGTAGTTTTAGATCATCTCCTTGATGATCCATCTTCGATTAAAGTTCATCAGATAAAGGCTTTCAAAGCATGGCTTTCCAATGAATCCAATGGAGTGCGACCGCGAAGAAAAAAGACAGTTTTCGAAACTGAGGACTCCATCATCCAAGCATTGAAGCTGTTCGAGGACCGTTACCAAAGGAAATCGGGATGAAAAAAACTTCTGAGTCGAAAGTTCAGGGAGTTGAATACCGTAGTTGGATGTCTCCTTCAAGTTCTACCGCTATGCAGGAAAACATGTAAAACTAACTTCAAGGGACATGACAATCACTGTTATCATGGATAGTGTTTTCTAGTGTTTCTCAGAAGTCTTACTAGCTCTTGAATGAATAAACTTGGAATGGGCAAATTATAGAAGTTGAAGTGATACTTTGTTTGGAAAAAGTTAATTCTCTTATCGAGGAATCATAATTTTTCTAGAATAATATTATTCATAAGCATTAATTCTGTATGCTAATGAAGCAATTAAATGAACACTTTAGACATTCTATGAAAAAAATATCTCGTTCCTCAAACTTCCTAGATGAAACGACTTGAATTTCTTGAGATTATAAAGGGCTGAATCAGATGCTCATCATAAATTCAACTATCATAACCTGAGGCTTAGTGCATCCACATATATTCTCAAACTAAGGGTGATGTGAGATATGTTCCAGAAAATAACAAACTAAAAAAGGTAACTTTCTTAATGGAAGAGATTTTTTTCACCAATCTTTCATCCTAATCAAATAGAGTCGACTGCTTAGTCATTTCTGAACATTTATGCTGAGTTTGGATCACTCTCAAAAGTTACATTTCTGTTTGGCGATGAGATACATAAGGTTGCTGCTCATAAATTGTTCTTGATGGCTTCGAGTCCAGTGTTTAAGGAGATGTTCACCGATCCAAATCAACAGTGCTTAGAAGTAGTGATAGATGATCCTAAGATTGATGTTGATAGTTTCAAGGTGTTCATCCAGAGTTTGACCACCGGACATGCGGAAATAAACATGGAAAATGTGGCACAGCACACTTACCTGGCTTATAAATACAAAGTCAACTCGGTCGAGATGTGTTGCTCAGAATTTCTCATGAAAAAATGTGAAGCTCTCGAATGGGCTTGAATTTAAATCTACCTATATTTATGGAGTATAGACCTTAAATGCTTTGAGCAATTAGGTCAATTTGGGTCTAATCAGACACATTGAACACAATGCATTTGTATGGACTAGCGAGATGGTAATCACCAGATTAACCAGAAGATCTCATCGGAGAAACCATTGACGAACCATCAACTCAAACCACTTAAATGATAACTAGCAGGTATATATTCATCTATTGAGGTTAGAAATGATTATAAAGACGATTTCCAAGCTTCGAGGTTCGTAAGAGGCTCTGATCAGTGAATAATGGATTGTCCAAAGGCTCATGAGTGTAAGTCAAATGAAATTCGGACAAATGTCGAGGAAGTAATTAATTACTCATGTCAACCTTCACTTGAGATAGAAGTTGAATGAGAGAGAGGATTGGGTTCGATTATGATTGTTTGTTAAGTTGGTTAGGGTCCGATTCACAGGAACCTCTTATCTAGAAGGTCACAGAAAGTTTGTTTCCAAGAACAGGTGATTCGCAGAAACTTGGTCAGCTCGAAGAGATGACTCATAGAAAATAAAAGAGAGATCAATATATATTGCTTGTTGAAAACATTGTCATTTCATTTGTGATCTTGTTTTTCTGTTATCTCGTCTTCCTATGATCATGATATTCTATGGAATGTTCTTTATTTGATTTCATTTTTCTGTGAAACGAACCAAAACCGAAACATATCCGTCTTTGTCCAAGTTATTCAAGCGCAGTTTGTTAATTTTTCTCTGCCATTTGAATTTGAATTCAATTGACTGTTTGATACAATTTGATTATTCTAAATCTGATTTTCATGATTTCCTTATTAGACCACAAGGTGATAGCTGTGAAGATGCCTCCAAAAAAAGTTGTCAAAAAGATTCGAGATCGAATTGTTTTCAATGATAAAGACTTCAAAGCTAGGATAAAAAAGACTCTTGCAGAAGTGGGTTGCGATGTTTTTTTCTCGATAAATGGTGGAGAACACAGAGTTAGTGCTCATAAATTTTTCTTGATAGCTGCTAGCCCAGTGTTCAAGGAAATTTTGAATAGTCCTACTACAAAAGACTCACAAGTGGTGACAATAAATGATCCAAATATAAATGTTGATAATTTTGGTGTGTTCATTAAGAATATGTCAACAGGAAGAGTGAATATAAATACTGGAAACGTCGCTCAGCAAACTTACTTGGCCCACAAGTTTAAAGTAGATTCAGTGAAGAAGTATTGTTCAGAATTTCTCGTGAATAATGTGAGGATTGCAAACGTTTTTGATTTCCTGAAGATTGTAAGTAATCTATTCTAAGTTGATCAAATTCTCACCGAAAATTTGGAGAGAAGTTCCTCGACATATCCTCGTGACGGTGTTTAATGTTCATTTCTTTCTTCCCTTAGGCTGATTGCTATGACATGGAAGAACTCAGAGAAAAGTGCATTGAGAATCTAAGTCGTGAATTTAGTGGCAAAGATGAGGATGTGGAACTTTTCTCGAAACTGCCTCACGAAAATTTGATTGCTGTAATGGATGATCTGTTATCATGTGAAGAGAAAGATTGGGTATATCGTCAAGCTTACCGTCTCTTGAAAGCTTCCAAAGCGTGGCTTTCGGAGGAATCTAATGGTATGCCATCTCGAAAAAGAAAAGCCTCTGAGATTGAGGACCCTCTCAAACTGCCAGAAAGTGGTTCCAGCCCGAAGTTGGTTAAAAAGTAGTCTTGAAAGCAATAAAAAATTGAACCCCAGTAGTGACTAGGTAGTATTCTCATTGAGCCACCCAATTGTCCATATGATTTCTCTCTTCAATTTCTGATAGAAAAAATTCACCAAAGCTGTTGTTACTTTCGAATCACATTTTGCTTCTCTGACAAGTCAATCTTCAGAACATTAAGAAATCATTTAATTGAACCCAACTTGTCATACTCTCGAAGATAAAAAAATAAAATGAAATTTGAAACTACTTTAACCATTAAAAATTTTGAAAAATTGATGCATAAAAAATTTTGTTAGTTTCTTAAAAAACCGTTAGCACTTAGAGGCAACGAAATTGATCATTGACGATTGATTTATCTCTAACCTTCGTTTGGAAACGGGGATAGTCACAAACGCTCCTAGAGACTTTTGTAAACATTGGTGTGTTCATCTAGAAATTCTCTGTAAAAAAATTTTGATTATTCATTTATCTATAATCTTCGCCTGAGAACGGGAATCATCAGTAACAAATTTTCAGTGGAAACTTAATTGCGAGAGGAGGAGGAGGCGTTCAATTCTCAAAAAATGAAGAGAGATGCAGCTGGAATCTTTTGAGATCGTTAAATCTAAGAATCAAACACTAGTGTCAAAAGAAGTCGATTCTGACCTCTCAAATTAATTTATGCCATTTATTATTGACAATACGACTTTATTCATTATCATATTCCTCCTTCTCAATTCCAAGTATAAGATGAAAAAAAATGCCGAGCCTCAACCAACATGAATTTTTCCCTTCGTTCGTAAATGAACTATATAATAACTATTGGACTGCTAATTAGAGTTGTGAGTGGGTATAGAAACATAGTAAAATCATTCGTGATTGAAGACCAGCAAGCTTCCCATAATGGATTGGTGAATGGCACTGAAACGTTCCCTTTTAGAACTTCCGTTGATCCAAGTTGGCCACTCTGATCCCACGAAAATACTCCGCGAATCATCATCAGGAAGATGGAAAAACAGTTCTCGTTTCAGGTATCATGTTACATCTTGCTCATCTCGTACATCTTGCCGGCAAGACATATTTTTTTCGTTGGTCATAGACTTGGACTTCGGTCGGCCGAGAAGTTTCTCGAGCGCAGGTCAAAAAACATTCTCACTACATTCTCTGTTGAGAAGAAAAGTTAAATTTTCATACATGTATTTTGCATCTACTTAGTCAGATACATTTATTTGTATCTTATGTATTTAGCTGGTGGCATTATTCAATTGTAATTGTTTGATTATCATAAAATTTTGTTAATTTCAGCGATGATTATTTTTTTTGCTCAAGATGTTTCAGGGAAGGCTCCCGAAAATTCTGAAGATGTTACAGTTTTCTATCCCGATAAGTGTTTTCATCTTCCAGAAGAGTGCATAGATGGAGAAAAAAAAGAATTACCATCTGTTACTTTTGTTCTTGATGGTGGAAAATCTAAAGTTTGTGTCCGCAAATCGTTCTTGGCAGGTTCTAGCTCAGTGTTCAGTGCGTTCAGAAGAGAGGACCAGAAAAGCTATGAGACGATTTTAGACAACCCCAATTTTGATGTCGAAAGTTTCATAATTTTTATCCAGAATCTGCGTCCAGAGCTGTTGGACTGGGATCAAGAGATGGGAAAAGTTGACATGAGAAATGTTACTCAGCTACTCTACTTATCTCATGAATATAAGGTCGATTCATTGAAGAATACTTGCTCCAATTTTCTGGAAAGCAGAGCGAACAACTCCAATGCCTTCGATTTTCTCAAAATTGTAAGTTACGATCAGATGATTCAATTATCAGTGGATTTTGGAAATTTATTTTCGATTAGAGCTAATAATTGATTTTTTTTCTTCGTAGGCTGATCGCTATGATTTGAAAAATCTCAAGTATATTTGCACTCACATTATAGCTCGTGACTCCATTGATGATGGAGATGAGTATGTTGAACTCTTCTCAGAGGTGCCTCTCCAGCATTTTGTCGCAGTTTTAGATCATCTCCTTGATGATCCATCTTCGATTGAAGTTCATCAGATAAAGGGTTTCAAAGCATGGCTATCCAATGAATCTAATGGAGTGCGACCGCGAAAAAGGACAGCTTCTGAGATCGAAGCATCTATCAAGCTGTTCGAGAATCGTTACCAAAGGAAATTGGGAATAAAAAATACTTCTGAGTCGAAAGTTAAGGAAGTTGAAGACTGTCAGATGACTTGTCCAATTGCTTAAGTTCAACCGATATGCGAGAAAACATGTAAAACCAACTTCAAACAACGTAACAGTCATTACTATCATGGATAGTGTTTTCTAGTGTTTCTCAGAAGTCTTACTAGCTCTTGATTAATAAACTTGAAATGGGCAAATTACAGAAGTTTTAGTGCTATTTTGTTTGGACAAAGTTAATCCTCTTATCGTGGAATCATTATTTCTTTAGAATAATATTATTCATAAGCATTAATTCTATATGGTAATGAAACAATTAAATGATCACTTTTAACATTTTATGAAGAGTATATCTCGTTCCTCAAACTTTCTGGATGAAATGACTTAAATTTCTCGAGATTATAAAGGGCTGAATCGGACGCTCTTCATAAATTCTATCATGATCTGACGCTTAGTGCATTCACATTTATTCTCAATATAATGGTGATGTGAGATAAGCTCTAGAAAATAACAAACTAAAAAAAGTAACTTTCTTTATGGAAGAGATTTTTTTGTTCCACCAACCTTTCAATCTAATTAGATGAAGTCCACTGCTTAGTCATTTCTGAACATTTATGCGGAGTTTGGATCACTTTCATATAATAGATTGATAATAGATTCTAGAATAAAAGATAATCAGCAGAAAATAATTGCAATTCGCATCTACCGGTAAGTCGTCAGAAAAACGACCCTTTGAGTACTTTTAAGTGATCAAACATACACCTTTACTTAAGATTGGTGATGGATGATACAGGTGTTAGAGATGGAGAATCTGAAGGTGTTGATTTTTCAATTAGAAGCTAGGTGCACTTTGATAGTGTGAAAATATAGCGACTATGGCAACGATTTTTAATGAATCTGTAAGAGTTTCTATCCATTTTCTTTGCTTCCCATGGGTTGTCAAGCCAATATGGAGGTTTTTGCATGACTTCGAGTCTTAAGTCTAAACTTTTGGGTATCTTTGAATCATAGCGTACTGACTCATTTCAGTTAGAAAGGGCTTCAAAAACTGTGACGCAAACAAATTGCCCAGGTGAAAAATTAAGTCTAGATGTGATGATCATAATCTTGTATTGTTGTTAGAGTTTGACTGTTTTATTTGATGATAGTTTTGGAGATGCCTCCAAAGAAAGTGACTCGAGACCAAATCTTTAGTGACAAGAATTTTAAAGACAGAATAAGTAAAACGCTTGAGAAAAAAGAATGTTGTGATGTTACTTTTTTGTTTGATGGCGGAAAACAAAAAGTTGCTGCTCATAAAGTGTTCTTGGTAGCTTCCAGCCCAGTGTTTAGCGAGATGTTCAATAATCCAGATTCAAGAATCTCAGAGGTGGAAATGGATGATTCCAACATCGATGTCGCTAATTTCGAGGTGTTCATTCAGAATTTATCCACAGGAAAAGTGAAACTGAATATGACTAACGTTGAACAGCAAACTTACTTGGCACGTAAATATAAGGTTGCATCAGTGGAAGAATTGTGCATGGACTTCCTCAAGACAAATATAAAGCCCTCAAATGTTTTTGATATGCTTCAAATTGTGAGTTCATGAATCTGGCGAAAAATTTTTCTGGAAGCCCTTCTTAATGGAAACTAATACTCAACCTTCTCTCCTGTAGGCTGACTACTATGACATGGAAGAACTCAGAGGATCTTGTATTGAGACTTTAGTCGATAAGTTCACTGGCGAAGTCGAAGATGTGAAACTTTTCTCAAAACTTCCTCTTGAGCACCTCTTATCAGTCATAGAGGATCTCCAATATACTTCCGATTCTGTTCAAATTAATCGTCTCATGAGAGCTTTCACAGCATGGCTCTTGGAGCAATCAAATGGAGTGCAACCCAAAAAAAGAAATGCTTCTGAGATGGAGGTTCCTCTCAATCTATTAAAAAGTGGTTGCAAGTCAAAATTGGATAAATAGCAAATTTAAATGTTATTGAAAATTCAGTCAGGGAAGAAAATATGTGATCTCTCTACATCATTCATGCTAATTACTAGCCTACTAGATGTGAAAACTTGCTAAATTCGTGGGATTTTTCACCAGACCAATCAAACTTTTCCCACAGCTCGGTATCTAAAGCATCCGATATCATATTTTTTTATCTTATTCTCTGATTTTTTTATATAAAATAAATCTGAAACTATCTCAAGTGCATAAACTGCCGTTTTTTCCCTGCTACTAGATTTCTAGCCCTTGTGGACAACATCATTTCCTCTTGTAATTTGGATCTCAAATCTTAGCTCCGTTCCGGTATGTGAAACATCAATATTGATCACTAACTTGATGGAAGCTGAATTTGAGAGAATGAAGCGTCCAATTTTTCTGAGGCCAATGAGATACAGCAGGGAAAATCTTTTAAGCCATGGAATCAAAAACAATAGATTAGACACCAGCGGTCATGTAAATGAAAGAAGAAGAAGAAAATACAACCCTTCGCTTTCTGATGTTCTATTCCATCAAGCTAACATTACGAATTAGGTTATCTCATTTAGTGAGAATATGAATTTGAATGTAAATAGAATTGAATAATTATGAGTTTGATGATCAGGAGAGTTCCTAATGTATCATCGGACACTGCACTGTAAATGTTTTCAGAATTGACTGATGAGTAGCAATCTCATGTTTTCAGAAAAGATCCAACCATCCAAAACATATAATGGAACTCCAGATGGTAATGAACACTCCTCAAAATTATGTAGACATTTTTAAAGAGTTCATTAAGAACTCTTTTACATAACAATCTCGAATATTGACCATTGATTTGTCTCTCATTTCCGCTTGAAGATAGGAACTCACCAGCAACACATCTTGAGCGGAGATTCGCTCGAACGACGTCTCAAAAAAACTTGGTTCTAAGTCTCTTGATTATACTTTTCATCATTGATTACACATATTCATTCATTAATATATTCCTCCTTCCCAACTCGAAGTGTGAAATGGCAAAAATGCCGAAGCTTGAAATCTGAGAAACAATTAACATAAATCTTCCAGTTCATCTGTGAATGAATGATATGGACTACTAATGAGAGTTGTGCGTGGTGCAGAATAAAATCAATTAACGTGTAATTTGAGATGAGCAAGCCGTTCATGATGTATCTGATTGGCGACTGATACTGAAACTTTTTATCTTGGAACTTTCACCGCTCATCTTTCAGCTAAAATTCGCGACTCAGAGTCTACAAGTATAATTCGCGAATTATCAGAAAGATGAATAAACAAATCATTTCAATCGATTTATTTTGTTGCATCTTGTTGAAGACATCAGTGCTGGGGCTTATTTCTCCGTTGACCTTCGACTTCAAACTTTCAAAAAGTTTCTTGAGCGCAGGTCAAAAACTTTCTCACCAAGGGAAAGACTAGTTAAATTTTAACCTAAGTGATTCAAATGATTAGTTGAGTAGGATTGATTAACTTCGGATTTGCTTACCATAAACTTTTTTTATTCCTTAGAACTCGCCTTGTTTACTCCTTAATCTGATAATAGTTTTCGAGATGGCATGGAAATCTGGAGATAATATATATATTTCTGGAAATGAGGATTATCGCCACCGAATAATTAAAATTATCGACGAAAAAGTATCTTCTAATGTCACTTTTGTGCTTGATGGTGGAAAGGAAAAAGTCAGTGCCCCTAAGTTGCTCCTGGTGTCTTCCAGTCCTGTGTTCAAAAGTATGTTTAGTGACCCAAGCCTGGTAGGCTCAGAGGTGATAATAGACGATCCCAAAATCGATGTCGAAAATTTCGAGCTGTTTGTACTGAATATTTCAACAGGCAAGGCGAAAGTCAGAATGGAAAATGTTACTCAACAAATCTATTTGGCTGATAAATACAAAGTTGATTGGTTGAAGGATTTTTGCTCAAAGTTTCTGGCGAAAAAAGTGAAGTTTTCTAATGTTCTAGATTTCCTTCAGATTGTAAGTTCTTTTTTCAGATGACTCAGCCATCAAAACTCTGTGAAAAATTTCGCAACATGAAATGAAGAGAGGTAATGACTGATTTTTTTTTCGCGGTAGGCTGATCGCTATGGTATGGAAAGCCTCAAGGAAGCTTGCATCGAAGCAATAAGCTATGGCTCCAGTGATGAAACAAAGCATGTCGAACTTTTCTCGAAATTGTCTCCTGATCATTTCATTGCCGTTATAGACTATCTATTAGCATGTGAAGAGCAAGATCGGATTAAGAATCAAGCTTATTGTCACTTGAAAGCTACCAAAGCATGGCTTCTGGAAAAATCTAATGGATTTCCATCAAGAAAGAGGGATTCTTCTGAAAACGAAGGTATCGTCCCGTTGCAAAGTTGCAAACAAAAATTCGGAAAAGAATAGATTTTGAGCGGAAAATTTCCAATGGTGTAAAAATAGATAATCTATCCATTACCCTAATTCTTTTTCAGTTGAGAAAATCATAAAAACTGACTTTATAAAGAATGCCATTGTGGCCAGCATTTTTTTCTCGGAATGTAGTCTTAATAGCTGATGAAGAATAAATTCAAAATGGTCCAAATTACACAGATTGTAGCCTAGACAGCATTTGTGTTGACAACACAGTGGTGTGTGTGTCGACTATTTCGAAAGAAGATCAATTGATTGAATAATTAATTAATAATTAATAACTTGAGTGAGAATAGAGTAATAGCCAAAAAGATTGGAAAATTATCTCCTCCCTAATCTGACTATAAAACTGTGACAACTTGTGAATACCTTAGTCTAAAATTCTCCTTTTCTTTTGTACTTTTGACTCTCTTATATTCCTTCACTTATTTTTCCAGAGAATGTGTGATAAACTTCGGGCTAAAAGACAAATGATCGACACTCATACATCTGTATTTCTATTATATGCGCTTCCCCTATGCTTTCCTCTTCCGTTTGCTCCCATACAAAAATCATGTGTTTGTTTTGGGTAATTTTTTAATTAATTAATCAGTTAATTTTTACCAATAATTTTTTAGATATGATCAAACGAAGTAAGTTATTGGAGGCGAGTGTTTATTCGCAACTATTCATTTATAATTATCTGTATTAGAATTAGAATTCATCATCCGTTTGAATGATGAGATTTCCATGCAATTCGCTGTATCGAGCAGTGTCGAGAGTAAGCTACATTCCACTGTGATGAAAATTTTCCATCACCACTCGGGAAAACAACTCAACTATTCCATTTATAAAATTAGGTAGTGTTTAAAAGTGCTCGCTACATTCGAACTCGATTTGACACATCGCTCGCCTCTATTGAATATGATCTGATGTTAATGTTTCAATATCTTCAGAGTTAAATTTGCTTGTCTATCTGATCGTTGTGAAAATGTCTTCTAAGAGCGCGGGTTTTCATTGATTATAATTCTAATGTCAGAGTTAGTAAAAGTTTCGAAAAAAAAGAATGTTGTGATGTTACCTTCTTGTTAAATGGTGGAAAACTCAAATTTGCTGCTTATAGAGTGTTTTTGGTGGCTTCTAGTCAAGTATTTAGTGAGATGTTCAATGAATCGAATTCGAAAATCTCGAAAGTTGAAATAAATGATCCCAACATTGATGATTATGAAATGATAAAATCATTATGGTTCTACTTCCCAAGTTTCGAGGCTCGTTAGAAACTCTGACCATCGAATAATGGACTGTCCAAAGGTCAATTAGTGCAAGTCAAGAAAAATTCGAACAAATGTTCACAAAGGAATTAATTACTTTCATGTCGACATTCACTTGAGATCCAAATTAAATGCGAGAGAAGATGATGTTCGAGTCTGATCATGTTAAGACTTGCTTATTAAGTAATAAGTAATATAGAAATGACATCAGGTGTAATTGGAGAGCAGCAACCACTCATGATAGATTTGATTAGAGACTGGCGTTTGTCTATATGGAACTCTTGCTGTTCCGAATTGGCAACTTTGAGTCCACTTCGCACTTTGCAGGATGGAAAAACAGTTTCCGTTTTAGGTATCATGTTACATCTTTTTGGAATCATGCGCAAGAAGGGAAAATTCTCACTAGAAAAGTTAGATTGTTGGATTGTTAAGCATTCCAATTAATCATATAGCTGGTAGGATTGATCAATTATAAATTTCATTATCATTCACTTTTGTTTACGCTAATAATTGTTCTAGATATGGCTCCCAAAAGCTCGAAAGATGTCATGATTCTCTATCATAATAAGGATTCTCAGCGTCAAATGAGTGGAAAAGAAAAAGAATCATCTAGTGTTACTTTTGTACTTGATGGTGGAAAATCTAAAGTCAAAGCTCGCAAATCGCTCTTGATGGCTTCTAGTCCAGTCATTAAAAGTATGTTCAGTGGAAAGGGCCAGAGAGGCTCTGAGGTGATTGTAGACGATCCCAAAATCGATGTAGAAGATTTTAAAGTGTTTATCCAGAATTTGTGTGCAGAGCCAAAGAAAATTCGCATGGGAAATGTTGCTCAGCAAATACACTTGGCTCACAAATACAAGGTTAATTCGTTGAAAGATATTTGCTCTAAATTTCTGGTTAAAAAGATTAACTTCTCCAACGTTTTCGATTTCCTTCAGATTGTAAGTTTTCAGATGATTCAATCATGACGAATTTGCGAGTGAATATTTCCTAAGCTGATGAGAGCTAATTATTGATTTTCCCTTCTTCGTAGGCAGATTGCTATGATATAGAAAGTCTCAAGAAAGCTTGCATCAAAACTATAACTGATTGGAATGGCGATGAAGAAGATCAAGAAGAGTCCATCGAGCTTTTCTCGGAACTACCGTTTCAACACTTCATCGCAGTTTTGGATCAAATCCTTGAAAGGTATGGATATGGGTATGGTTATGGTTATACGAGTATTAAAAATAATCTTTTGAGGGCTTTCAAAGCATGGCTTTCTAATAAATCCAATGGATTGCGACCACGAAAAAGGACAGCTTCTGAGATGGAAGCGTGTATCGAGCTTTTCGCAAACCGTTACAAAAGAAAATTGGGAAAAAAATAGATTTCTGAGTGGTAAGTTCACGGTGTTGGTCACTCTTCCCACTGCTCAAGTTCTATCCATGGGTAGGAAAACCTGTAAGAACTGACGTTGGAGAAAATAACAGATTTCATTACCACGAATAGTATTTTCTAGTGTTTTTTAGTTTTCTAGTGTTTTTTAGGACTCTCAATAGCTCTCGATGAATAAACTCGACAAATCATTGCCATTGAGATGACATTAAGTTTGAGAAAAATTTTTCCTATCCATCAGAAAACCATAATCTTTTGAGAATGAGGATTCATAAGCATGAATCCTGTAAGAAAGTGGGAAGCACCAGTCAAACAATCAATTAGTGACTTTTTGAAAAACATGGACGGATCCTCGAAGGTTTTAGTTAGAATGACTTGGTTTTTCCAAGACTAAGGGAATCTCGAAACTTATACTTGACACAAATTTTGCTAGCATAACTTTAAGCTTGTTAGTGCTTTCACATAAATTCTCAAACTCAGGCTGGTGTAAAATTTACCCTCAAAATATTTCATTCCCAATAACGACCCTTTTCATGGAAGGAATTGGCTCGTCATGCAAATCTTCCCAATTGAATCGATTGGGGTCCATTTTTAGGCTTCATACTGAGCTTAGGCCCCTCTCATTTGAGAGCTGATAGAAAATTTTGGAAAATATTAAAATTAATCAAAAATAATTGCAATCATAGTTCGCGCCAGAGTCGTCAAAGAGACAATCATTCGAGATTCAACATCCACTTCGACTTAAGATTGATGATGGTATAGATGAATTCTGGAGGTTTTGATCACTTAATTATAGGCTTGGTGCATTTTGATAGTGTGAAAATACAGTAAAAATGGCGATGATTTCAATGAATATGCAGAAGGCTCTATTTGTTTTCTTTGCACCCTTTCAGGTGATTAAGCCAATGTGAAGGTTTTGACTTTACAGCTCTTGTGCATCTTTGACTCATGGAGCATTGACTCATTTCAGGTCAAGAGACTCTCAAGGACGGTAATTCAAATAGTTTGTATTGACACAATCTTTTATTGTCATTATAGTTAGAATATTTCTGTCTTGTGGGTCCTGAAAATGCCTCCAAAGAAAGTGATCCGTGATCAAGTTTTCAGTGACAACAACTTCAAAACTCGGATAAGTAAAACTCTTGAGAAAAAAGAATTTTGTGATATTACTTTCTTGTTTGATGGTGGTAAACATAAGGTTGCTGCTCATAAATTGCTCTTGGCAGCTTCCAGCCCAGTGTTTAGTGAAATGTTCAATGATCCAAATTCGAAAAGCTCCGAAGTGGAAATAAATGATCCCAACATCGATGTTGCCAATTTCGAAGTGTTCATTCAGAACTTATCCACAGGAGAAGTGAAACTGAATATAGCAAATGTTGAACAGCAAATTTACTTGGCCCATAAATATGAGGCTGTATCAGTGAAGGAGTTATGCGAAGGTTTCCTCGTGACAAAAGTGAAGCCCTCCAATGTTTTCAATATGCTTCGAATTGTGAGTCTTGATCATCAAATGGTCCAATTCTTCCCTAAATCTGACAGAAAATTTTTTGAAAGCCCCTCATGATGAAAATTAATATTTAACCTTCTTCCTGTAGGTTGACTATTATGATATGAAAGAACTCAAAAGATCTTGTATTGAGAATTTAGTTGATAAGTTCAGTGGCGAATTCGAAGATGTGAAACTTTTCTCGAAACTTCCTCTTGAGCATCTCTTGTCGGTCATAGAGGAACTCGGACTTGTTAATGATACTATCGAAGTTAATCGTCTCATGCCAGCTTTCTCAGCTTGGCTCTTGGAGCAATCTAATGGTGTGCAATCCAAAAAAAGAAACGCTTCTGAGATGGAGGTTCCTCTCAATCTATTAAAAAGTGGTTGCAAGTAGAAACTAAATAAATAAAAGATTTGAATGTTATGGAAAATGGAAAATTCATTCAGAGAAGAAAAAAAGAAAATAATCATTCTTCCTACAGAATGATCTACACTGTATGCATTTCATTCATACCCATCACTAATTGATATCAAAACTCACCAACTTTGTGAAATTTTTCATCAAATTAGTGTAAATTTCCTACAGCTCAATATCCAAAGCATTCGATATCATATTTTTCAATTTTATTTTCCGAGCTTTTGACATATAAAATAAATATGGAACTATTTCAAGTGCATGAACTGCGGTTATCGTCCTGTTGCTAGATTTTTAGCCCCTGGTAGACAACATCGTTCCTCATGCATATTGGTTCTCATCTCTTAACTCCGCTTTGGTATGGGTATCATCAAAATTGATCACTAACTTGATGGAAACTGAGTTCGAGAGACTGAAGCGTTCAGTTTTCCTGAGGTCAACATAATACATCGGGCTAAATCTTTTGAACCATGGAATAGGCTATAGACAATAGTTTTAGCAATCTTTCAAGAACATTAGGCTCAAGAATCGAAAGAACTCGGTTCTGAGTCTTTAAGTTGTACTTTTCCTATTTATCATTGATTAAACATATTCATTCAGTATCATCTTTCTCTAACTCAATTCGAAGTATAAGATGAGTAAAATTCCGGAGCGTGAAATCTGAGCTTTGATTAACATGAATGTTCTTCCAGTTCATCTGTAAATGAAGGATATGGATCACTAATGAGACTTGTGCGTGGCGTATAATAAAATCAATTAACGTGTAATTTGAGATCAGCAAGCCATTCATGATGTATCTGATTGGCACCCAGGCTTGAAACTTTTTCTCTCGAAACTTTCACCGCTCATCTCCCGACTCAAATTCGCGACTCTGAGTCTACAAAAATACTTCGCGAATCATCAGTAAGATAGCTAAGCGGATCATTTCATTCAATTTATCTTGTTGCATCTTGATGTAGACACCAATGTTGAGGCTTATTTTTCCGTTGACCTTCGACTTCAAACTTTCAATGAGTTTCTTGAGCGCAGGTCAAAAACTTTCTCACCAAAGGAAAGACAAGTTACATTTGAACTTAAGGGATTCAGATGATTAATCGAGCAGTTTTGATTAACATTGAATCCGATTATCATTGACTTTTTCATTCCTGGAACTTGCCTTGTTTGTTGTTTAATCTGATAATAGTTTTCGAAATGGCTTACAAAAAATCTGGAGATGATATATATGTTTATGAAAATGATGATTTTCGCTACCGAATAGGTGAAATTATCGGTGAAAAAGTATTTTCTGATGTCACTTTTGTGCTTGATGGTGGAAAGGAAAAAGTCAGTGGTCACAAGTTGCTCTTGGTGGCTTCCAGTCCGGTGTTCAAAAGTATGTTCAGCGACGCAAGCCTAGTGGGCTCAGAAGTGATAATAGACGATCCCAAAATCGATGCCGAAAATTTCGAGCTGTTCATACAGAATGTTTCAACAGGAAAAATGAAAATTAAAATGGAAAACGTTACTCAGCAAATATATTTGGCTGATAAATACAAAGTTGATTCGTTGAAGGACTTTTGCTCAAAGTTTCTGGCGAAAAAAGTGAAGTTCTCCAATGTTTTGGAATTCCTTCAGATTGTGAGTTCTTTTTTCAGATGACTCAGCTATTAAAACTCCCTGAGAAATTTCTTTACATGAAATGAGAGGTAATGAATGATTTTTTTTTCGTAGGCTGATCGCTATGGTATGGAAAGTCTCAAGGAAGCTTGCATCGAAGCAATAAGCTATGGCTCCAGTGATGAAACAAAGCATGTCGAACTTTTCTCGAAACTGTCTTCTGATCATTTTATCGCCGTTATAGACTATCTATTATCATGTGAAGAGCAAGATTGGGTCCACGATCAAGCTTATCGTCACTTGAAAGCTATGAAAGCATGGCTTTTGGATAAATCTAATGGAGCTCCATCAAGAAAATAAGATTCTTCTGAAAACGAAGTCTCTATCATTCCTTTGGAAAGTCGCAAACAAAAATTGGGCAAAGAATAGATTTTGAGCGGAAGGTTTCCAATAGTCTAGAAATAGATAGTCTACGCATTGCTTCAATTCTTATTCGGGTGGGAAAAACATAAAAACTAACTTTAAAAAGAATACCACTGTGGCGAGCAGTTTTTTCTGAGAATGTAGTCTTAATAGCTAATAAAGGATAGATTCAAAATGGTCTAAATTACAGAGATTGTAGACTGGACAGCATTTGTGTTGACAACACAGTGTTGTAAATGTCAACTGTGTTGAAAGAAGATGATCAATTGATTGATTGATTAATAATTCGAGTGAAAACAGAGTAATAGCCATGAAGATAGGAAAAATATCTCCTCCCTAATCTGACTGTAAAAATGTAAGCACTTTGAATACCTGAGTCTAGAATTCTCTCTTATGCTCAACTGGAAAGTCTCTGAGTGAGTGATGATTGAAAATATCGAGAGCTTATTACTCTGTTGTCACTCAAGTTATTAATTAATCGAGAGCTTATTATTCATAAACTGTTTTGATTTAAATCCCCTCTCTCTTGTAATTTTTACTCTCTTATATTTCTTCACTTATTTTTCTAGAGAATGTATGATAAACTTCGGGCTAAAAGACAAATAATCGATATTCATACATCTGTATCTCTATTATATCCGCTTCTCCTATTCTCTCTTCTTCCGTTTGCTCCCATACAAAAATCATGGCTCTGTTTTGAGCATTCCAACAATTTTTTTGGTATGATCTAATGAGCTCAAATACTTGAGGCCAGCGTTTGTTCTCAAGTACTCATTAATGAGTATCTGTGCTGATAGAATTACTCTATGCGTTTGAAGATGATATGTTTGTTTTTCAAAATGAGGATTTTCACAAGCCATTCAGTAAAATTATTGAAGAAAAAATATTTTCTGATGTTACTTTTGTACTTGGTGGTGGAACAGATAAAGTCAGTGCTCATAGATTAATCTTGGCAGCCGCCAACCCAGTGTTTAAATTTTGGTTTACTGGAAAGGATCGGGAACAGGCCCAGAAAGGCACCATGGTGGTAATAGGTGATGGTAAAGTCGATGCCAAAAATTTTGAGCTTTTCATCCAGAATATATCAACCGGAAAAGCTACAATCAATACAGAGAACGTCGTTTAGCAAATCTATTTGGCTAATAAATTCCAAGTTGGTTGGTTGAAGAATTTTTGCTTCAAGTTCCTCGTGAAAAAAGTGAGCGCCTCCAGTGTTTTGGATTTCCCTCAGATCGTAAGTTGTTATCTTCAGATGACTCATTCATCATCGAAATTCAGGGTGAAATTTTTTCATTATGAAATGATGAGAGGTAATAAATGGTTTTTCTTCGTAGGCTGATTGCTGTGGTATGGAAAGTCTCGAAAAAGCTTGCATCGAAGCAATAAGCTATGGTTCCAGTGATGAAGCAGAGCATGTCGAGCTTTTCTCGGAACTGCCTCCTGATCATTTCATTGCCGTTATTGATCATTTACTATCATGTGAAGAGCAAGATCGGATCAAGGATCAAGCTTATCGTCACTTGAAAGCTAACAAAGCATGGCTTTTGAAAAAATCTAATGGAGCTCCATCAAGAAAAAGGAAATATCCAGAGGACGAGGTCTCTCGGATTCCGTTGGATAAAAGTTACAAATTCGAATCAGGAAAATTGTATATTTATGGATGAAAAAATTCCAATAGTGAGGGGATAGATAGTCTGCCCAGTATCTAAATTTTTTGGGTGGAAAAATTACAGAAACTTACTTTATGAAGAATGCCATTATGACGAGTATTTTTTTGATAAGAATGTAGTCTTTATAGCTAGTAAAGAATAAATTCAAAACGGCCTGAATTGCAGAAAGTGGTGCAACATTCCGTCTGAGAAACGTTATTGTGTTCATTGAAGAATTTCAACCTTTGAAAATTGAGCATTTTCTGACGTGAATCTCTTGATCGGGCAAGAAAATGAATGATATCAGTTGAAGGATGAGAATTTTTCAAATTCATACCGACCGAAAAAAATTTACATCATGGAAGCATGAGAGATGACGTAGATTAAATTTTCCAAGATCACGAAGAACTAAAACCTGATGCTTGACACAAATATTGCTTTCATTACTTCAAGTTCAGTGCATTCTAATAAACTTACAAAACCATGACAATGTGATATTTGTCCCGAAATCCGTCACAAAAACGATTCTATTCGTGGAAGAGACTTCTTCGTCTTGTGAATCTCTGGATTAAATGAAATGAGCTTAGACCACTTCTGTATAAGAGCTGGTTACAAATACAAAAATAGGGAATGATCCATCAAAATGTTTGCAATTCGAATCAGGCTTTCAGAAAGTAGGTATCTGAGTATTTTCAAAGTTGACATTGAGCACGACTACTACCATTAATATCATAGAGTTTGTTTTTGATAAGATTGTGGCCAATAACTCACTCATTCCTTCACATAACGAATGATCTCTGTGATAGTTATACATTCCAAAATCTACAAAAAAGAAAGACTTATCATGAAGATTTTTGCTCAAAGGACAGAGGAAGGCGAGTTCATTCTCAGTAAATTAACTAGGTACTTCCTAGTACAGAATGGATGTATCTTGGGTACATCAAGGTCCACTCAATATTGATGAGAGTGAGATGGAAAATCTGAGGGTGACTTGGAACATTCTGATCAATGATAATGAGGAAAGAAGGCAATCATGGCAACCAAATGGTGTTCTTCCTTATGAAGAAATATGGCTAAGTCAATGCAAAAATTTTGCTAATCGAAGTTGGTTGAAGTTGATATGCTTTTGAAGTACTCAAGTGCTAGTCAAAAATTTTTCTCAAGAACTGTAATTGCAATAATTTTTTTAATATGATCTAATGAGTTCAAATACTAAAGGTTAGCATTTGTTCTCAACTACTCATTAATGATTCTTTGTGCTTATCAAATTATTCTTCGCGTTTGAGTGATAATTGTTTGAATCTATTCGATGTATCGAGTAGCACCAAGACTAACGTAGCTTCCACTGCAATAAAAGTTTTGATCGACTCTCGCGAGCATCAGCGCGATCGTATGGATGAGATTTTGGATTGTACTCACTCAGTCACCAGTGGAAGTATTTGAGACTACAGACTCACTATACTATCAGTTCATACATCGATCACTCCAATTGAATGTGATCTGTTAATGTTAGTGTTTTAATATCTTCACAGTTGAATTTGCTTGTCTGTCTGATCGTAATTGTGAAAATGTCTTCTTCAATAGTGAGTCCAGATGATGTTCTCATTGATCATGATTTGAGTGCTAGAGTTAGTAAAACATTCGAGAAAAAAGAATGTTGTGATGTTACTTTTTTGTTTGATGGTGGAAAGCAAAAAGTTGATGCTTATAAAGTGTTTTTGGTAGCTTCGAGCCCAGTGTTCAGCGAGATGTTTAATGCCCCAAATTCGAAAAGCTCAGAAGTCGAAATAAATGATCCCAAAATTGATGCTGCTAGTTTCGAGCTTTTTATTCAAAATTTATCCACAGGAAAAGTAAAATTAAACCTGGATAATATTGTAAAACAAGCCTACTTGGCTCGCAAGTATAAGACGACAATATTGGAGGATTTCTGTGTTGATTTTCTGAGAAAAAATATCAAGTTTTTCAATGTTTTCGATGCCCTTGAGTTTGTGAGTAATCATTCGAATCAATGTCCTACACTTTGCTATCTGTTTACATACTCTCTTGCGCTCAATCCATGTCATACATGACCATTGTTAATTAGGGAATCTGAATCCTCAAGTGTTCCAAAAATATTTCCAACACCATGTTTATCGTCAACCGGCTAGATTCTTCCCTGAATCTTCCCTGAGAAATTTTTACGCTAAGCTTCTCTTGATGGGAACTAATATTCAATCTTTTTTCTATAGGCTGAGTTCTATGGTGTGAAAGAACTTGAAAAATCTTGCATTGTAAACTTAGTTGATAACTTCAACGGTAAAGCCAGTGGTGTGAAACGCTTCTCGAAATTGCCTCTAAAGCATATCATTGCAGTTGTAGATTATATCACTGAAACAGCTTTCGAACCTGTACAAATTAATTGCCTTATGAAAGGCTTCAAAGCATGGCTCTTGGCTGAATTTAATGGAGTGTCTACCAGAAAAGGGAACTTATCTGAAATGGAGATTGCTCTCAATCCGTCAAAGAAAAGTGGCAAGCCGGAGCTGAATAATCAGCAGATTAAAACACAAATTGACATTCCCACTAACTAGTAAGATGAACATTGGTGGTCTTCACACCAAGTTATCTACATCATTTACTTTATTTGATATCTTGTTCGATGACAAAATTTGCCCAGTCTCTCAGACCTTTTCATCTGATCAAGATGACGGCTTCAGCCACTAGATAATTATGTCATGCGGATAGCATAACTTTTCACCTTATTGTTTGGACAACTGATGGACAAATAAATCGGGAATGGTTTTGATCCTTTAAACCGTTGTGGATTGAAATTTGTAATAGCTCTGTTTGAGAAAATTTTGCCGAATTTCCAAAATTTACTCGCTCTCAAAGGCAGCACTATTTATCATACTCAATTTCAATCCCGCTTGAAAGAAGGGGATCGTCGATAACATAGCCTGAGTGAATTCAATAAAAAGTTTAAATTCTCCTCAAGTTAACTATTTAGAGCAGCCTTAATCCATTAGACCACGATTTTTAAGACCAGTCTATCTAATGCTAACGATTATTAAACTAACTGGAAGCGAAAGTAATCCTCCGCTTCTTGATAATCTAATTTATTAAGCGTCATGGATGAAGCTAATCTCATTCTTTTCAACAAAACTTTTGGTCTGCTTATAATCTTCTCAAGCACTTGCAAGATTTTTCTAACCAGGTGAAGATTTATTGAGAATTCATATATACTCTCAATGGGATTGAATGAACATGAATCTGATGATAATCATAAACTCGTTGATCCAAACGCAAATCTTGAACGTTGATCAATTGGATTACGGTTTCTAGAGGCTTCCAGGAAAGACTCAAAATTGGAGCCAGATTATTGTATTCCATGCTTGAGTTTTCCAGGCTAGATCAAGAAAAATGTTAAAGCAGGTTGGTTTTATAGTCTTGTGATGTCACTCTTTCATCAAGTCGCATGAAACACATAGTTGCTGATCACAAATCGTTATAGAAAGGTGAGATATCAGTGTTTGAAGAGCAAACTCTGAGTTGATCTTAACAGTTCTGAAGTCTTCATCATGAGTTTGTGTACATGGAATAGGAGAATGATCATGATGGACGTGGCGCGTCAAATTAACTTGGCTTATGAGTTATTTAGTTGATATGAATTGATTTAATGAAAATTCATCATTGAGTTTAAAGCTTCCGAATGTCATGGATCATCTTCAGACCGTGAGCTCATCAGAATTTGATGAAAAATTTCTTATTATTCGATGGAAGCTAATGATCAATCCTTTTAGATTGTCATGATATGAAAGATCTTACAAGAGCCTGTTAAAAGAGCTCCCATTAGAACTATAAATCGGAGTTCGATGGAAAAACTAGGAACAAGAAGCTGCTTGAAACCCCACTCGAGCACCTCATGGTTGCTATGAATAATTTTTTTCAAATTAACATGATATGATGTTCATCCTCAATCGTGCTTGTTGAGTGACTATCAACTCTTCTCATCCCAGCTTTCAATCTCACCGATCTTTTGTTTCCTTTAGATTCGAAAACTTCGTTGACAGAACTCAAGGCAAGATCATGTCCAAAGAGAATAGACTAAGTCTAATTTTTGGGAGTTTGCGACAGGAAATATATGTATGATCTCAATACACTAATACGTATTGAAACTCATGATAAGGTGTAATAATCAAGTGCTAAAAAAGTTAGGTTGGATTGATTAATACCACAAGCGATATGCTACCTGATGAATTTGTCGGCTCAGTGAACATTAGTCATAAGGTGAATTGAATAATCCTGTTGAGTAAATTTTAGAGAAATTTCTTTCCACACAATCCAGTTGGTCGGAATCACTCTTTGTCCATCATTCAATCATCACCGATCAGTGTGAAAGATGAGTGAATTGTGCCGCCGTCATTGAATCCATATAATTCTCACACAACACAATTGGATACTGATTACGTTGCTCGTCATGAATAATAATGAAGAAACGTCAAGAGGGAAGAGTGCTTATTGACGAGAGCAATTCTTGACGGTCTCATCGATTGTGTTAGACCGCTAATCACTCTGTTGGAGTACTGATTCTATGGATAATAAAATATCTCACTAGTATTGTCTACTCTTTTCTAATAGCTGTTTTTTTCGGAACTCGACGAATCAGTTTCGTCGAAGGATATGGTTTCCGATTTGGGTTGGAGGAGATTCAAGAGATTCTGACAATTGTGAAGAAGCAATCGATCAAATAAAACATGCCTCTTTGAGTTGGATCCGTTCGCACAAGAGGACCAGTGAAAGTGCAGTTTTTATTACATGAAATCCTGACTCGGCGTTTTAGTTGAAATATTTTACAGCAATATTCTCTGGAGATGAATTTCACGGCATATACGGATGGTTTTCTCGCTAAAATGAGTGATGTTCTTGGTCAAGTATCTACTGATGTTACTTTCTTATTTGATGATGGAATATCTAAAGTTAGTGCCCACAAATTACTACTGATGGCTTCCAGCCGAGTTTTCGAAACAATGTTCAGTGGCTCGCTTCCGGAAGGCTCAGAAGTGGTCATGAACGATCCTGAAATTGACGTTGACAATTTTCGAGATTTCGTTTCATACATGTCTACAGGGAATGTTCGCATCCATCTGGGAAACGTCTATCAACTGATTTATTTGGCTGATAAATATGAAGTGGAATTGTTGCTGGATAATTGTTTAGAATTTCTCAGTGAGAAAATTTCCAGAAAGAATGTTTTTGATGTTCTCAAGATCGTGAGTAGATATTTCTTGTTCCCATTTTCATCGGTCTTCTGCCTTTTATATCACACTTTCTCGATGTTCCAATATTCTTTGCCGATTGTTTATTGTAGATCCGACTTCAAGATTATGCAAGCTGTAGTTATGAGAGTGTGATTTTGATTGATTTCAGAACACTATCTATCCCGCTGATAAATCCTTCTTTAAACGATAATAATGAGTTCTTTGCCTTCTTATCACAGGCTGATCGTTATAATTCGGTAAAGCTGAAAGAGCCCTGTTTTAGAGAAATTGAAAATTTACACTTCCTACCTGAGGACGAAGAGCTTTTCTCAGAGCTGCCCCCAGATCTTATCAACGAAATCACAGCTTGTTCTAGAGTTACCAAGAAATACGACTATAGAAAAGATAAAATATATTATTATAGGACTTTCGACGTGGTTATTGGAGCTTGGCTCGAGAGAGATTCTCGGAATCACTAATAAGAGTTCTCAATTGAGGTTTTCTACGATCGGTTTAAACTCTTATGTCCTCAAATTGGTGCTTCTGTAGACTTGTGAGAAAGTTTTTTTCTTGCGAAAGATTCATTTTCGAATAAAGATTCTTTCTCCTTCGGAAAAGAAAACTTTCTTCATATCGAGGATATCGTTTAGACTGAACCCTATTTGGTTCCCATCTCGATGAAATTCTCAGAAAATTCTTGATTGCGGATTATTTATCCCCAACCCTCCTAACTAGTTTTATGAAATATCGAATGAGAAACTATTACAAAAGGTATTAATGAATGAGGTGTATTAGGAATTCAATGATGGCTCTTTAATTCTCTTGTGAAATTCACCTTAAGCGATTCACTAGTCTTACCTAAACTGAAATGAAACGGCATTATATGCTACGTATCCTAATTTATTCCGAAACCGTTCACTTTGTCAACCTTTCCCAAAAAACTCTAGTGAATTGCTGTATTTGTAGGTTCCTGGAGCGCAAGTCAAAGTGATGTCTCCTGGAAAGTCATTAGTGAGACTCAATTTACCCTAGTGTTAGTCAAACCAAATTACACAGCATGTAAATTCGCTCTCACTAGGATTAGAATTGGTTAAATTTTCTTTGATAAACTGTGAATTGAGTCCCATAGTTTAGTACAAAAATTTTTTCCTTGATCTGGAAATGTGCTCCAAGGAGAAAGTTTTCACCAATTGCAACGAAAGATTTCTAGTTAGAATGAGCCACATGTTCGACAAAAAATTGTTCATGGATGTGTTTTTTCTATTTGATGGTGGAAAAACTAAATTGGGGGCTTATAAATTATTTCTAATGGCATCAAGTCCAATTTTCAGAGAGTTGTTGGATGACTCAATATCCGAAGTTTTTATCAATGATCCTGAGACGGATCCTGAAAGTTTCCGTGTATTCATTAAATATTTGTGCTCTGGAACGATAACAATTAACTCCAGTAATGTGACCCAACTGGTTTATTTGGCCTACAAATATCAGGTGGAGCCATTGAAAGATCATTGTGGAAAATTTCTGCGCTGTGAACCAGTGAAAAAAATCTATGGTATCCTTGATATTGTGAGTAGATTCATCGATCGAGAATCAATCTTTTTCGTGCGTCACAACCTTCAATTTCAATTTGTTTTAGTTCATAAAGCCGCTAATAATCATGAATTCGTGCTTCTTCTACAGGCTTGTCGTTCAAATTTGGTGAGCTTGAAAAGAGTTTGCTTTGATAAGATCGCTTCTAGTTCTTTTAAGCAAGAAGAAGTGGAACTCTTCTCAAAGCTCCCTCGTGAAGGCTTAATCGAGATCTTACGTGCATTTTCATCAGAAGGATGCAGATATGGTTTTTATAGCTATAAACTTATAGCCAGTATCACGAAATGGCTTGAAATGAACCCTTAAGAAAAATTTCAGAAGAAGAAACTGTACTCGAATGCTTTAAACTCAAGAGGTGCACTTTTAATTGAAGAAGATGAATCGCTCTCATCAAAACTTGGCTTGAACAGTCATTCGAAACCAGTTTAGAATCAATATTCAACATTTTCGAATTCTCAGCATAGATCAATCTAAAAAAATGTGAAAGACATATATGTAATAGCACCTTTGTGAGTATTTTTCCAGTTTATGAAGAGAATAGGATGGTCCACAACATATCGTTCTTCTTTCTGTCCATTATCAAGAGAAAATCAGAAATTAAAATCTGATCATCCTGATGGAATATTGATTTAGTGAGAATAGATAGGATTTTGTTGCTGTAGCTAGGTCATACAAACTATTTCTAATAGGGTGAATCACAAGGACTGATGTGACATCTTGTTCGAGAAACATTTCGTTAGTTTATCGAAGAATCTTAATTTTTAAAAATTGAACATTCATAAGCATAAATCTCTTGACTGAAGACTTTTTACATTCTATGAGAAAAATACATTCAGTTCCTCAAAATTACGAGATGAAATGACTTGAATTTTTCAAGGTTATGAAGAGACGAACCAAATGCTTGACACAAGTTTTGTTACCATTACATCAAGCACAATGTATTGAGTTTTCAAGATGATAAGCGTGAGATATTTCCTATGGAATCTCATCGAAAAACGACTTTCTTTATAAAAGAAATCTTCTTGTTTCGCCAATCTCTCAGTCCAATGATATTAGTTCGGGCGCTGAGTCAGTGCTGTGCCTCTGTGAAGAGTTTGGACCACTCCTGTACGAAAGCTGATGAAGAATGAGAGAGAATTAGTGAAAAATAATTATAATGTGGGTCAGAGTCATTCATGAACCAACTATTCAGGTCTTTCGCAAGAATTGACAGTGAGCAAGGCATAGTGCATTAGAATATGGTATTTTCTTCACTCACTCTTCCTCGAGACAATTCACCTTCGTATAACGAATAATTGCTGTGATTAGTTATGCATTTCTAAATCTATGAAAAGGGAAAAGATTTTTTTTAAAAGAAAAAAGTTGATGTAATTTTCCTTTGGTAATAAGGCACCTCCAAGAGTAAGCTGAATTTTAAACACAAGATGATACTTGCAAACGGGTATCTTGTGTACATCAACCTTCACTTAATATTGATAGTTGATTAGAGTGGAGAGAAAATATAGCGGACATGGCAATGATTCCTCAATGATTCTGATTTGGTCTAGTACATTTAAGGCTTCCGAATGTTGTGGATCATCTCCAGACTATGAACTTGGCTTATCAAAAGTTGCTGAAATATTCCCAGTTAATTTATGGAATCTAATAATCAACTTTTCTAGCTAGGTTGTCATGATATGGAAGACTTTGAAAGTTCCCATTAGAATCATAAATTAAGAATTTGATGAGAAAATTAAAACATTTAGAAACAAAAAACTTTACCTCAAGCTGCCTTTTGGGCACTTTATCGCTGTAGTGAATCATTTCTTTCAAATCAACATGAAATAATGACATTTATTTTTAATCGTGGCCTGTAATAATTTGTAGTTTGCTGAGAAATCGTCAGCTTTCCTTATACCAATATTCATAACCTTGGGTCTTGTGATTTCCTTTAGATTTGAAAACATCGGTGTGATAGTTCGAGGGAAAACCATATCCAATGAGAGAAAGTCCAGTTTTTCGAGAGTTTGTAAGGTGAAATGAGAGTAAGATCTCTCGATATGTTAATAAGTATCTATACTTATCATGGAGTGCAATAATCGAATGCTGAGGAATGCTGAGAGAAGTCAAGTCCTATCGATTAATAACCACGAAGGCTATGCTATCTAATGAATTTGTCGGCTCAGTGAACATAAGTCACGAAAAAGAGTGAATAACCCTGTTGAAAAAATTATAGGGAAATTTCCTCCCACACAATCCAGTTGATCGGAATCACTCTTTGTCCATCATTCAATCATCACCGATCAGTGTGAAAGATGAGTGAATTGTGCCGCCGTCATTGAATCCATATAATTCTCACACAACACAATTGGATACTGATTACGTTGCTCGTCATGAATAATAATGAAGAAACGTCAAGAGGGAAGAGTGCTTATTGACGAGAGCAATTCTTGACGGTCTCATCGATTGTGTTAGACCGCTAATCACTCTGTTGGAGTACTGATTCTATGGATAATAAAATATCTCACTAGTATTGTCTACTCTTTTCTAATAGCTGTTTTTTTCGGAACTCGACGAATCAGTTTCGTCGAAGGATATGGTTTCCGATTTGGGTTGGAGGAGATTCAAGAGATTCTGAGAAACCAATCGATTAAATATACCAAGCCTCTGAGTTAGATCCGGTCGCATGACAAGAAGACCAGTGAAAGTTCAGTTTATTACATGAAAATCTGACTCGACGTTCCATGTGTGATATTTTTTCCAGTCATTTTCTCTGAGGATGAATTTCATTGAACGTAAACATGGTTTTCTCGCTGAAATGAGTGATGTACTTGGTAAAGTATCTACTGATGTTACTTTCTTATTTGATGATGGAGAATCTAAAGTCAGTGCCCACAAATTGCTACTGATGGCTTCCAGCCGAGTTTTCGAAACAATGTTCAGTGGCTCGCTTCCGGAAGGCTCAGAAGTGGTCATGAACGATCCTGAAATTGACGTTTACAATTTTCGAGATTTCATTTCATACATGTCTACTGGGGATGTTCACATCCATCGGGGAAACGTCTCTCAGCTGATTTATTTGGCAGATAAATATGAAGTGGAATCGTTGAAAGATAATTGTGTTAGATTTTACAGAGAGGGATGGCCCAAAAGGATTGTTTTTGATGCTCTCAAGATCGTAAGTTGATCTTTCTTGTTCCCATCTTCACTGGTCTTCTGCTTTTGATATCATACCTTCTTGATGTTCCAATATCCATTGCCGATTTTTTATTGTACAACTAGCTTCAAGATTATGCAAGCTGTAGTTATGAGAGTGTGATTTTGATTGAATGTAGATCATCATCATTCTCGCTCATAAATCCTTTTCAAACGGTAATAATGTATTTTCTGTCTTCTTATCACAGGCTGATCGTTACAATTTGGTAAAACTGAAAGAATCCTGTTTCGAAAAGATCAAATATCATCACTTCGAATCTCGGGACGAGATAATTTTCTCAGAGCTGCCCCGAGATCTTGTCATCGAAATCATAAACTATGCCGAAACTGAGCATTACCACCATGAAGGGAGTGAAAAATATAAGTATAAGACTTTCGAGATGATTATTGGAGCCTGGCTCGAGAAAAATTCTCTTCAACAATAATATGAGCACTTCATTGAGGTTCCTAAAATCTGCTTGAATGAAAATGTCCTCAGAATGATGCTTCTATGTACTCATGAGCAAGATTCTTGCGGAAGATTCATTTTCGAATAAAGAATGATTCCTCTTCCTTCAGAAGAGGAAATTTCCTCGATGCTGGAGATAACGTTTGAACTAAGCTTTATTTGATTTACAATTGAATGAAATTCTCAGAAAACTCTTGATAAATTATTTATCCTCAATCCTCCTATGTAGTTTCATGAGTGAGGAGCAAATATTAAGTGAGAAATTTTCATCAGAGGTATTGAATAAATGAGTGATAAATGAGTAGGTGTATCAAAGAATCAATAATTGATCGGTAATTCATCGGTAAGTGCCTCAACATCTCAATTATGATTATTGTTTTCCAAAGTGTGTCTTCTGAAAACCAGGATGATGTATGTAGATAAGCTATTTGAGGTGATAGCTCAGCTGAAAGGGTAATTCTCTTAATCGACCTCTGCGATTCACTAGTCTTACCTGAACTGAAATGAAACGGCATTATATGCTACATGTAAAAGAATGATTGGTTTTTCTCATCCAGGTGCACTATCCTGAGCATAGATTAATCTGTGATTCTGAGAGACATTCCCTATTCAGATGAATTATCCTAATTTATTTCGAAACCGTTTGCTTTGTCAACCTTTGCCAATAAAAACTAGTGAATTGCTGTATTTGTAAGTTCCTGGAGCGCAAGTCGCAGTGATGTTGATGTCTCCCGGAAAGTCATTAGTGAGACTCAATTTACCCTAGTGTTAGTCAAACCAAATTACACAGCATGTAAATTCGCTCTGACTAGGATTAGAGTTGGTTAAATTTTGTCCGCTGAACTGTGTGTTGTGTGTTATATGTAGTTGGACATCAAGATAGTTTCCTTGATCTCCAGATGCACTCCGACTCCGACTCCGACTCCGACTCCGACTCCGACTCGGAGGAAGTTTTCGCCGATCTCGAGGAAAAATTCCTTGTTAGAATGAGCCACATGTTCGACAAAAAATTGTTCATGGATGTGTTTTTTCTGTTTGATGGTGGAAAAACTAAATTGGGGGCTTATAAGTTATTTCTGATGGCATCAAGTCCTATTTTCAGAGAGTTGTTGGATGACTCCATGTCTGAAGTTGTCATCAATGATCCTGAGACGGATCCTGAAATTTTCCGTGTATTCATTAAATATTTGTGCTCTGGAAGGATAACTATTAATTTTGGAAATGTGATTCAACTGGTTTATTTGGCCTACAAATATCAGGTGGAGCCATTGAAAGATCATTGTGAAAAATTTCTGGGCGATGAATCGGAGGAGGAAATCTATGGTATCCTTGATATCGTAAGTAGATTCATTGATCGGGAATCAATCTCTATTATTCGTTACAACTTTTAATTTCAATTTGTTTAATTTCATAAAAGTTGCTAATTATCATGTATTCGTGCTTTTTCTGCAGGCACGCCGTTCAAATTTGGTGAGCTTGAAAAAAGTTTGCTTCGATAAGATCGCTGCTAGTTCTTTTGAGCAAGAAGAAGTGGAACTCTTCGCAAAGCTTCCTCGCGAAGACGTCATCGAGATCTTACGTGCATTTTTATCAAAAGGATACAGATTTGCTTTTAGATACCGACAATTTATAATCAGTATCACGAAATGGTTTGAGATGAATTCTCAAGAAACATTTCAGATGGAGGAAACTGCAACAAAATGTCTCGAACTCAAGAAATCTACTTCTCATAAAGGAGAATAAATCGCTCTCATCAAAACAAAATCTTGATAATAGTCTGTGATGAGTTCATATTTGCTGCTGTAGCTAGTTCATGTAAATTTATGCAAAATAAGGTCAATCACAAGGACTGATGTCACAACTTGTTCGAGAAACATTTTGTTAGTTTATCGAAGAATCTTAATTTTTAAAAATTGAACATTCATAAGCATAAATCTCTTGATTCCGTTTGGAAATGGAAAATATCAGTCGAACAATTAGATGAAGACTTTTTACATTCTATGAGAAAAATACATTCAGTTCCTCAAAATTACGAGATGAAATGACTTGAATTTTTCAAGGTTATGAAGAGACGAACCAAATGCTTGACACAAGTTTTGTTACCATTACATCAAGCACAATGTATTGAGTTTTCAAGATGATGAGCGTGAGATATTTCCTATGGAATCTCATCGAAAAACGACTTTCTTTATAAAAGAAATCTTCTTGTTTGGCCAATCTCTCAGTCCAATGATATTAGTTCGGGCGCTGAGTCAGTGCTGTGCCTCTGTGAAGAGTTTGGACCACTCCTGTACGAAAGCTGATGAAGAATGAGAGAGAATTAGTGAAAAATAATTATAATGTGGGTCAGAGTCATTCATGAACCAACTATTCAGGTGCTTTGCAAGAATTAACAATAAGCAAGGCAACTACTGTTATTATTGGAAAGTTTGTATTTAATGAGATAATGGTATTCACCTCACTCATTCCTCCTCGAGACAATTCACCATCATATAACGAATGATTGCTGTGATAGTTATACATTCCAAAATCTGGTGAAGAAAGAGAAGATGTATGAAAGAGATTTTCGCCAAACGGAAAAAGGAAATTCGACTCACTTGAAAATGGCATTCGATGAGATGATGGCGGTGGATTTGATATGAAAGGATCAGAAAAAGGGTTATTATTGGAATTTGGATTCTGAGAAAAGTATGATGTTGGTGGATGGGATGTGGGATTGGGGTTGAGTAGCGGCATCGATGAGAAAGGTGAACTCGATGAGTTAGAGTTGGAGCGAAGAGAGTACGAAAAATTATTGAGACATTCCCTCCCACTGGAACCATTTGGCTGATGACTGGAATTACTATTGGTGTTCCCCACCATTGAATTATTACCAGATCTATTCGGATGATGCAAATAATACGAGAATTAGAAAAATTTTGACCCTATTTATTGAGAATATAAGTAACGAATTCGTTTCAAACATAACACACTATCACATGCTTAATTACGTGGAGAGGTGATTTAAAAAAGGAGGAAACTTCAAGAGGATAGAGAAGAGAGCCAAGGTGCAAAACTAATTCTTGGTGGCAGGAAAGATGGTGTAAAATTATAGAAGAGATGAAAAACAACGGTGATAAAATGCATCTCTAAACAACAGCTAAATACCTGTTATTAGAGCTCGCGTAGCACAGAGCGGTAGCGTAATTGCTTCCATTGATGGATCTACTAGATGTAAGATCAGAGCTTTGATGAATATTTGGTGACACTGATGAGCCTGTGGATGAATCAGGCGATGGTAAGGAAGAGATGTTCAAAGTATCAGATGTGCTAGATGATTCAGATGAGAGAATCGGAGTAGCGGGTTCCATTGAGCTTGAGAATGGACGCGATCGAGAGATTTCTTCATCCTCGTCCTCGCTATCGAGTGTGATGATCTCAACTTCAGGCTTAGATTTTTTAGGTGTTGATTTAGGAGATGGAGACTCTACTGGATGAAATGAGCGAGGATAAGTGAAAATTAAGTCATGATTAGGAAGATAAAATTTCAACAACTTACGACTGTTTTTGAGTTTCTTGTGGGAATGATTCTCATTGAGAGTTTCTATAGAGTCTTTTTTTGGTAAGATATGCGTCCAAGATCCATCTTCATGGAACTGAACCTCAGTACAGTCAACTGGTGCTTGGTTCAGGATATCAGTGAATAATCTATTGAGAAAAAATCCAGTTAATCTATAGTCACATAAGAAGAGAGGAAGGAAAAATTACCCATCGATGACTAAATCTTGGTAAAGGGCACTTTTATCACAAACAGGGCAAACCCATGTAGGTTTCTTTTCATTCATTTGTAGATAAAGTAAGGTATCAAAACATTGTATATGTGTACAGGTTGTTGCTCGACATGGTATTTGAATCTTCATTTTCCCAAGCTAAGTGAAGAAAATTCAGAATAATCATCAATATAATTATCTCATGATCAAGAGATTGTTCATTTATCTGCCTCAATTGGCAGAATTGAAAACTTACTGGACACAGAAGAGAGCCCCGAAGAATCATAGTTTTGATTTCCGAATCTGGATCTTGTGATAGCTTTTCTTTGACTGAAAAGAAGAATAAAATGTATAAGAGGCGAGAAGATATGTGAGAAGATAATCGTATGGTTAGAGGTCAAAAAACCTACTCATTGCTCTAGTGTATTCATTATTTTTAACGCCTTTCGCCTTAATCCTTTGCAGCAATTCGTTAGATGTTAAACGTTTAACCAGAAAAATTCCAGCAGCATAAGGTCTAGAATAATCAGCAGACCAAGTTATAGACACTTGATTAGTAGCTACCGGTGAAATTCGGCAAAAGGTTGTGATATTAACTGGTCGACTCGGTCGCTTTGGTTCAACACCCGGTTTGTTCACAGCGAGTGGATTCTGGAAAGTAAAACAGAACGGCAATCAAGTCAGCAGTCATGAAGAGAGAGAAGAGTTGAATAACACTCAAATGTGTTTAACATTTACTCACAGGTAAGGGGCAAATTTTTGAATTGACTTTGACACACATGCCTGGTGGTAAATTATCTTCCTGCTCACAGCTTGTTTCCATCAAGCAAAGGCGCAGTTGGATTTGCACAGTGTGCTCTATTCTACCATCATGTATTACTTCTCTAGATATGGATACATCGTTGGCTTGTTGAGGCGTTAAATGAAATGTGAAACTGACTTCTTGAAACCTCGAGCCATTGGATGGCACTTGATTCGGAAAAATTGAAAAATGGAAGAGAGTTAGATAATAAAATAAATCATGATAAGTTACTAGCTTGGTTGGGAATGGTTAGTCCATGGATTGATGTGCTACACTCACTTAAGGTTGCTGGTTTAAGAAGGTCAGCGATAACATCGAAGAAAGGCAACCTCTTGAACTTTACATCAGCCATCAGTGGATAAGGTAAAGATGATTGTTGTGAGAGTGGAGAGTGTGATGAGAGAGAAGATTTAGAGCCATTCGAATTGAATGCATAATCAAAACCACCTAATCCACGCGGCATGCTTGAGTAGTAATCATTGGCTGATAAATGTGGCTTGATGGAAGAATTTGGAGCAACACGATTGGGACCTCCGGGTGTCGAGCTTTGTGGTAAATTACAATGACTCAATAGTGATTCTCCACGTTTGCCAAGATGAGAATGACCTCCTCCACCAGAACTAATTTCAGATCCTTGTAGTTCACTGGTACTATTAGATCCAGAATTTGAATTCCTTTGGCGATGAAGCTCTCTAATCTTATTTTCAATTGATAAACTAAAGTTGCCCTTGTGAAGTAGCAGAAGAGCTCGATGTTGAAGCTCACTTTTTTTACCAGTTCGATTCTTTTGGGCAAATCCAAGTAGCATCTGAAGCTCGGCAACACGGAAGCCAAGCACATAGCTCTATTGTACACATAATGTCCAGCCAAGATTATAAGGCAAATCCAATCCAAAATTTAGACACCCCAAATGATCACAATGTTTCCAATTATCAATGATGACCAATCAGGATATCAAGGCGGGATGAAGACAACAGTGGGGAATAATTGAAGGGGGGTGGAAAGATTGAGGTAAGATTAGTATTTCATCATACATTGAATGCGGTATGATAATTGGAAATATGTGGATGGGGAAGAGACAGAGAGGGAAAGGACTGCATCATTTGGGCTAATATGAAAGGTTTGTTCCTTCTTATTATGGAAGACATCTCTATCCACAATAAATGAAGGATTTCATGAATTCCAAATGAATTGAGTACATACCTTAAGCTCTTGAATTAATCCAGGATCAGAGTGCATCCTAGAAGACATAGTTAAGCCAGCACAATGGATGAAGCTTGTCAAATGTGTGATGATAGGTGAGATATTACAGATATCTGTACAATTGGAGGAAAATAATTAAATCCATCACTTTGATTAAGATTTCATGCAGGGAACGTCAACAAAGAAGGAATTTTTGTGTGTGTGTATGTGTTGATGGTAAACACAGTTGATGGTTCCAGAAAATGTTTCTTCACGCAATCGTCAATATAATAATAATAATAATAAATTTTGTCAACAATATTGTGTCTAAGTAGATCATCAGCTATCGCGAAGAATACACCAAATCATCATGATTCCATCTACACATGAAGTGTGTCCACAAGAAGAAAATAGATCATATCAAATTAGAACCGAAAAATTTTTCGATCAGAATAGTAATGAAAAAGAATGTCCACTGTTTTTAAAGTACTTTTCCATTCAATTCCAGTTCGATCAACACAGACACAGATTGTTGAACATCGCCAATCAAGAAGTGCGCCAACGCAAACACATGGATTGAACATGAGTTCAAATTTTGAACTTCGTAATGTGATTTGATTGATTGTTAATATTATTTTTGATCAGTTGCTTAGAGAAGTTTTCTTGATGAGATTTGCTTAAATTGTGAATCGTGGAGTTCGATTAGGATTTGAATCACCAGTAATTTGATCTGTTGAATCTGTTGATAAGTAATAGATGTGGTAAATCTGATGTTTTCAGTCGTGAATAGTTGATAGATTAGACGACTGAATCACTGGACATAGTATGGCGTCACTTTGGTGTAAATATGGTTTACACCAATTTTTGATGAACGTTAAGTGCATTGAGTCGAAAAACTTGACCAAGACAACCGGTAGTGTTGTGATCTGCTGATCAGCCATTCAACCGATCAGATAGAGGAAAATTGATCAGTTCAATTCAAGTATGGAGAAAAATAAGGAGAAAACTATTCAAAAAACTTTAACTCAATTAAAGAGAGAATCTTTTCACTCGTTGTATTGTGCCATTTTACATCCTGAAAGAACGACCATCCGTTTTGTGGCCAAACTTGAGGACATTTTCAAAGATTACGAGGTGGCATTTGAATTTATCGAGAATGGAAAAAAATTCACCGTACATGTTGACGAAATTGATGGAGCTATCAAAAGTATCGGAGGCTCCAGCTCTGATACCATCACCAACGCCAAGTCCATTGATTTGACTATCTACCACATTGGATCCAATGATCTAATAGAATCAATAATTGAGAGTGTAGAATCTGAAAAATTTTCCAGAAATGTCGAGTTTGCATTTCAGCAGCAGATAATTATTGGAAAAAAATACTATCATCATCATCTCCATTTGAGGAGTGAATTTGAAAATAATATAGCTTCAGAACTTGTCACGTTAAGAGCTGAATTGGAGACAAAGTTCAAAAAGCAAAGTGAGATAGCAGAAAGACTTTCATCTAGATTTGATACATTAGGGGTTAAAATACAAAATGAAATAGAGGTATATTTCCTTTTACTTTTGCAGATTCAATTTAATTTGATTCGATTCAAAGATTCTTACATGTTCCAAGGATAATAACAGTGAATTATCAAAACGATATATTATAAAATAATGATCATAACATTTTTTTTTCGTACAGAATCTACGCAAACAACTGGATGATCAACTAGAGAGATTCGATCTTTTGTTAGAACAAAGAGCCGATTTATACAGACGAAATGCCGAAACTGTTTATAAGCTCTTTGACGAATTTTCATCTGAAAAAACTCAGATGCTAAAAGAATTTTCAACGATAGTACAAAACTGGCTCTTATCATTAACCCTCACTTCATCGCACCAAGAAATGTGCCAAAATGTCTCATCTCTATTGCCTCGACCGCATCAACCTCCAGGAAACTCAGAAAAGTCTCTATTTTCATCACCATCTCAACTACAAACTACCATTGATACCATTGATACCATTGATACAAACGAAGATTCATCAAGCTATCCAATCGTAAAAAACGCTGAGAAAGAGAAGAAAGTGGAAGAAAATAGAAATAACACCATCATCAGTAGAGTAGAGGAGACTGGTAACATTAATAATAATAGTAAAGGTAATGATGATGGTAGTGGTAATACTAGCGATACTAGCGATCATGAAGCTATTCTTGAAAACAGGTCGCTAGAGATAATTGAATCTAATAACGAGCCTCTCTCCGATATAAGTCCACCAAATCCACCGCATGTATTGAGGAAACAGCAAATGAATAGGGATTCGAATGGAGAAAAACCTTTGAAAACTTATGGAAAAAGAAAAAAAACAGATTGTGTTGTTGATGATGACAATTTCTCTAATATTGCGAATGAACAAAAGAATCGTAGTAATGTTGATGCCCAAAAAAAATGTCATCCTCTGGTTCCAATGACAGAAAAAAGACCAATAATTTTTACAGATATGCACAAGAAAAAAGCCCCAAGGGATGACAATGCTCTCTCGCAAATGGTTTCTTGGACACAAACTTCAGTGGTTACAGATTCAGAATTAGCCAAAGCCTACTCCACCACGTTGGACAATGTGGAAGTAAAAGATAAAGTCGTTCTAGAGTGTATTCATCCAGTGTTGGGTGCTGTATCCAATGAAGGTTTAGAACTTCGATTAATAATTTGGCCTATACCGAGAGAGAAGCCGAATGAGACTACACCTTCTAGAATTATCAAAGAAACAATGAATTTATTTTTCAAAAAAGAGATTGCCGAGGGTCGTTTGATGGTATCAGGGAAAAGTCCCACATTGCTTCCAACACAAAGTGGTACTCAAAAAATTCAAGCAAAAAAATATGTCGAGCCCTCGAAAGCGAGAACGTATGCCAAGCTTCTTAAGCTTATTTTCCCTGGAATTCTTGTTGAAAACTATTGGGACGAAAAAGTTGTAAAAGTTTTCAACGAGATTTCAATATCGTTCACTAGTTCTATTGCTAATACTGAAACGAAGAAAAACAGAAATCAAAATTCCATTGGAAAATCAGTGAATCAAAGAGCAAAAACTCGGAGAAAAAAATAAACTCCTAATAAGATTGATCTGATTCCAGAACAACAAAACTTTCCGAACATTTACTTAGATTTGGATTTGGACGATAAATGGATTGAAAATCGCAATTCTGAAGATTTGAGGATTAAATTCACATCTTTTTACCAGATAAACGATTTGTTTTGAGATTCTCTAGCGAACACTCGTTTTTGCTTAATGAGAATTTAGACTCAGCGATCGAGTTTCTTGGTTGCTGTCGCAAAGTTTTACAAGCTAATCACAACTGATAGAGAATTTAGTCTATTTTTGCAAGAATTTCAATGAATTGTAAGAGTCATCTTAGGAAGATGGTAGATGATTTTATCTTCAAGAAAAAATCAGGAACGTCAAATCTATTGGAAAGGAATTATTTTATTTTATTTTCTTATCTTCTATTTGATTGTATTTGTCGTCGGCGAATTTACGCCATATTACATGGTGGATGTGTTCGTTTGCACCAAAAGTTGATCCCAGTCAATATTAAATTGGAAAACTTCTCGATGAAGCCATGCCTCATAGTTTTTCTTAAACTCTCCAGTCAACTTATATTGTTTACTGAGTACACTAGAGAAATTGTTGTCCACAGGTCTGGATAATTCTAATTGGGCTGCATAAACTAGATTACCGTTAAGTGAATCATGGCAAGGAGACATTGGCCCGTTTGGTTGTCCAGCGGCAGCAGTGTGTAATAAATTGGAGGAGAATGCGTCAATAGTTGGTGATTCACTATACCGTCGACTATGGAATCTACTGATCTTTGCTTGCATATTGAATTCATCATTCTGAAGGTCCCATGGTGTTTGTTCCATTTCGTTTCCAAAAGCCCAATCATCAGTCAGACGATGTCGAACCATTTGATAAATACAGCTTAGTGTTCGCATATTGCTCTTACGCCACTGTCTACCTAAATATTTAGTCTGCATTTTGAGTAATTTAAGAATATAGAGTTGAAACAAAGCTTGCTTGACACGAAGAGCTTTCTTGAGGATAGCGGAAGATTTGAACAGAACCAACATCATGATTCGAGCATACTTCCACTTGGTCAACTTATTCAATATTCGAACCATATTGATGCAGGAAAAAATATTTCTAGATGGAAAATTTTGAGATGATGCACTATAAGCCAGATCGTTTTCATTATTGAGCTCAACTGGCTCACCAACAACGCAAGATGGATAGTCCAATACACAAATGTTGTTACGAGCAATGATGTAGGCAAGAACGTTCTGATTGAAGATTTTCAATATCAACGGAATACAGTTAGCATAAACGAGCTGCTGAGTTATGTGTTCAAACTGATAGACATGATTGATTTTGAAATGCTTCAGTATGAGGATGAGAATAGCTGAAACAGCCTTAATGATGATTTCTTTATGACGATTAAAATCTATGTGAAATTTCATGGAGTCTACCACCGTTGTTGGAGCTAATTCTGGCACTATCTCAGTACCAATGTTGATGGATTCGGTCTTGGGCTTGCTAATTGGTGCAGCTGCTAGTAGTATCTTGAGAAGAGCGATCATGTACTGGGGTAGATTGGGTAGAGCTGCTTTATAGAGTGCTTCAGCTGGAGATTGGAGAGGTTCGAGGTCAATCTCTTCTAAGGTCAGTGGATACTTAGCCATCTCTTCTTCACGACGCATTTGTAATTCTGATAGTGACACATACAAATGCTTTTTCAGAACTTTTAAGCCCTCTAATATTGGAGCTGGTAAACCAGCAGTTGTTTCACGATCCTCTGGAATATCAAAACCAATGAACTTGGATCTTGTCTGGAAAAGGAATAAATCAATGTCCTTATAACGCACTTTTGGCCACCAAGGCAATCCTCGATGTACAATTGGAACATCACTATTGTTATCATTATCTTCATATTCTACTCTGGGCTGAGATGATCTTGGCGAAGCTGGTCTAGGGCCGATGTCAACTTTTTCTTCTTCATTCTTTTCACCGGAATCTTGATCATTCTCATTATTCTCTGAATCTTCTTTCATCTGATCAGAATCACCATTGGGCTCTCCACTTTCCTCTACATCTTGTTCATCACCTATAAGAGCATCTTGTTTGATAATCATTCTCTGTCTCATTCGGCGTCTTTTTGGTCCAGAAACCAGATTTGCTTGAACAATCATTGGAGGAGATGATGGTCTCATGGTGCGGGAAACTTCTAGAGTATCATCGGGAACAGGAGGAAGACCAACTCGGGATCGGTAATGATTCTTCAGTTCTCTCAACTCATCCATACCACCAAGAGTAACCAAGATTGTCTTCCACAGAAGTAGAACCACCTTTTTAACTGGAAAGTGAGGAGCATATCCATTGCAAAATTTCATTGCCATTTGGAATAAGGTTATGGCGAACAATTCATGAGATGTAGAGATTGGATTACTCAGTTCCTCTCGAAAAGCTTTTCGTAGTTCCTGTGGAATGATCAGAAAACAGATTCCGCGTAAGGAAAGTGATAATCAATTAGAAAAAAATGCTTCCATCTTACCTCTTCCTCTTCATTCTCAGGATCAGTTCTCATAACTTCCAAGAAGATGTACAATGAGTTGAGAATCACACGAAGATCAGTGGAATCTTTCATACTGATTGAAAAAGAATCAGAATCTTTCATATTCATTGGATTCCGTCTCATGTTCATTGAAGCTAAGCCAGATTCAATTTCCATTACTAACAATTGAACCAGTAAAGGGAAAAAGTTTCTTTGGTACAGAAGGAAGACATTTTTACGGACTTCAATAAGCACATCTTCTGGTCGATCTGCTTCTCCAAATACACCTTGAAGAAGATACAATAAAGCTCGAAGATATTTGAATCTTTGCTCTCGATCACTTAATTCTAAGCCTTCACTGATCCGCTCGAAAATAACATCTTTCTCCACCAATTCCATTGATTTCCATGGCTTACTTGCAGACCATTTGACCATCAACTCCTCCCAACAAGTTCTATTCAAATTGAAATCATTGTTTTCCGTATAAGAATATAATTCACCCAATTCAGCTGGATGTGTATCACAATCGGTGTAGATAAAATCAATATCCGGATCATCATTATTTGACATGGCCAATTGGTCAAAAGATGACTGTTTAGAACCCATCAGAATGATGGGAAAACAAAAAATTCAATCAAAATTGGTGAGTGAATAGCTCAACTTGATTTTGAACTGCCTGTAAGGCGCCCAACATGTATAGCATATATAAATGGTGTGAAACAAATTCACATTATCAACTAATCATTACAGACCCACACACACTGTGATGAAGATCATCCAGCACTCACACATAAATAATTAAAAATCAATTCTCATTGATCAATTGATTAAAAATCACACACAAACACACACCTAAATCTTACACCACAGATGATGGCCACTTCACTCTGTGATGTGTGTTGGTAAACAATTCATTGACGGAACGGAAAAATGAGAGAGAAGAAGATTGCTTTTTTCAGTCAAGCGCTGTTCATCTCTCTGGTACAAAGTACATACACTTGCACACACTACATTCCTGGGACATGAATCCGATCAATTTTACAGAGATGTTAACAATTAGTCGGGAAATTTGCATTTTTTTATTGTTACCAAGAAGAGAAAAATTTGTTCCACTATTCGCCTTGAGGTCAAAACTAGAGGTTTACTAACAAAGCTAGCATCTTGTTGCGATTGATATTTATGCTTGTACAACATGAGTTTTGAAAGTATTGAGTAAAGTTTGTAATAAAGATTGATTAATAAAATTGTTTTTTGCATATTGATGAGCTTTTAATCAGAAAGGAGACTACACTTTGCTGTTTATGATGCAGTTGATGGTTTCATGAATTGATATCGAAATCCTATGAGTTTTATCTACATTCATTGCTCGAATATGCTATGCTGGTTTGATTATTGGTATGTTTTCAGTGTTCAATTGAAATAAGGAGCTTCTGTTTCGTTGATTTGACTTTTTTCTCACATGCGATAGTGATGAAGAATCAAAAATTTTCATTCGATAAAAACTATAGATGTTGGCCGATACCGATGAACACTACCAAGTCAACATGCCGGATCAGAGAAAATCACGGTAGATTGAACCTAGATTAATAATAAGTTTATTACTTCTTTTTTTCTTTCTCTCGCTTCTTCCTAATATCTTCAGGGATTTCATAGTTTGTATCATACACGGTAAAAGGATTGGTGATTTTCATGCCTTTGAAAAAATACCCACAAGTACATTGCTTCAATTCATCAGCGAGTACTCGATGGTAAACGAGATGTTCTTGATCCTCATGACACTGACATCCAAATATCCTACTATCGCTGATCATTGGGACCATCAATGGTTCATCGCGAGTTCCTCCCTTATTGATATCGTATGAATCCAGAAAAGAAGCCTATTATTCAGAATTATGTGGAGAAAAATACAAACATTATCAGTAAATCAACAACACATGGCTCATCTATCAGAGACCAAACAAAATACTCACCAATATTCCTTGTTTTCTCAGCATAATTTTCAATCGATTCAGTGGAGTATCGAAAACTGGTCTAAGATGTGGAGGCAATTTACCCATCTCGAGAGAAAGAGAAAACTATCTTAGTGAAATATAATCAAAAACCATCAACAATCGAATGATCAATATCATGTAATTCTGAGAGATTCTGAAAAAAACTGAACATTATTTATATTTACAAGCGCAGAACGTGATGCGCTGATGATGAATGATGCAAGCAGAATCAAGTGCATGCGGCCTCATGTTTGTCGAACTAAATTAAGATGAACAATTGACAGCAATCGAATTAAATCTAAGGGACGAAATCCACAGCCACTTGGAATTAGAATTCGCGTGAGAACTTTTAGGGGGAGATGAATGTTCAGAAGGATCTGGACTCCAAAAGCATTTATTAAAATTTTTTTTTGTTTTTCATTATAATATTACAGTCAGATTAGAGAAAATTGAGATTTAATTGATCTCGCTGATTAGCTATTCCCTAAAATTGCCCAGGTAAGTTATTATTATTTTTATTTTCGTATATCTGAGTTTACTCTTTCTCTGACCCAATGATTCCTTGGGAATCTTTCGAGAAGTTATATCCGGCGAATAAGTTGGACCCTTTTGATCGGATGATGATGATCAAAAGGCGGCTTCTTCTCCAGAGATTCGTGATAATAATAAGAAGAAAAAGAAATAGATGATTAAAAATGCGGGCAATTACCAAGAGAATGGGGCACAAAAATCATCGAGCCATAAGCCAAGAAGCTTTTTTCACTCGGGATTATTAAGATGAATTGGCATTTGTTCGATGATATACAACAGAATTCAATATGATTTAGACAATGTTAAATGAGACAATCTTTGGGAAAATAAGATCATAACATCTAGAACAGCATCAAAGACTAGATAATGATAAAAATGATGAGTCTGTTGTCCAAGCCATTCATGTTCTCATTCTCTCTTAAAATGATTAATCCCTGATTCATGAGAACACTTTACAGGGTGGACAAAAGAAAAAGGTAAAGAAAAAGTAATTGCAGTAAAAGCATGTCGCTAAAATGTATTCTTATATCCAATTGATTCCACTGGGTGAGGAGGTTTGGAAACCGTATTGCTTCCCGGCAGACACAACTGGTGGACCAGATACATGAATTTCTCAGACCATGGCTGGAATCCAACATAACTGTACCGAAAAATTCATATCGCTTTTGATCAATGGTGAGTTTTTTTGCTTTCAACTCTCAGAGACATGAAGCTGCTGAAAGAGTTTCAGGCGTCCTTCAACCATCAGTTCAGAGTAACAGAATTCGGTAAACTAGTGACGAGCTATTCCCGATTCCTTAACTTGATTCACTTTTCACGTGGACTCTAGTCCACCATATCATGGTATCGAGGGAAAATAAGATTGCATCATCGGGGCCAGCCGATCACAGAAAATGAGAAGCTTGGTCATGAACAATAGTTAAAACAAGTATTTTTTTTTCACTAAAAACTTAAATCTCAATTTCTCAAGATCTGTTGAGTCTCCTCTTCGAAGCTCGGTCTTTTACAGTCATTTCCCAAGTGTCCAAAGCCTCCACAATTGTAACAGCTAACATTTTGCGAGGTAGGTTTTGCAGAATGAAAAGTTGCTGCTGCTTGAGCGAGAGTGTTCACACTGGTAGGGAACGTGGATGTCTGGATGCTCGGAAAAGTTGCAATTGGATTGCCAGTGGATTGAAGATGTGTCCAATATGGATTAGATGTGGTTGGTATTGAAGAGGCGGCAGCCATTGCCACCGAGTAATAGTACTGGAACAATTGTTCAGTGACCTGATTGGGAGGATAACTGTTTATGATGGGACCATGTGAAGGCAGAGGTGGTGGTGGAACGCAGAACCAGCATGGATTCAAAGATGATGCTCCCGATGGAGGTGGAGGTTGCACACCGTTTTGCATGGGACCCATTTGATTAACCGAATTTTGGCATGAAGCGGAACTGGAAGATGGAGGGGGAGTAGTTGAAGGTGTAGTTCCCAAAGAATTGTTATTACTAGAATCATATTGATCACCAGTGCAGTGACAATTAAATTGTCTATTATTGAAAGGTAACGGGGAAGGGGAGGCTGTCTTATGACTTCGTCCATCGACAATTTTGGGCAATTCATGGGCTAATGATCGACAGTCCAGATAATCAGTTGGCTGAGAAGAAAGTGGAGGGGGAGGAGGAGACTTGACATGAGGCTTATTCAATGTAAAATGTGATTGCGAATGATTCATCTCTGTTAAAGGAAGAGGAGGAGGTGGTGGGGGTGGAGGTGATAAAATGGAACTTGTGCTAACAGTAGCGGCAAGAGCGTACATCATTGAATCCATTGTTGATTGAACTTTTTGAAGCTGCTCACTGAGTAGGGTTTGTTGATCAAATGTGAACGCAGGATGATGAATGGCCAGTGTGTGTAGAAGAATGATTTCCGAATAGAAATTTTCATCCAATATAATGTGTGGATAAATATCATTATCGTTTAAAGGACGATTATTTAACATTGAGTCCACACAATTTGATGATTTTGAGGAGGAAACTGATTGACTTGAACTCATTGGTGAACGAGTTGTTGGATAGTTTAGTGAGCCAATCACATTGCCAAATAATCGTCGAGTAATATTTTCCAATGATAATTGATTTCGCAATGCTTTGTATACTATACTGGCACAAACTCGATTTGTACTGGATAAAAGACACAAATAGACGACTATTTTTGATCTTGGTGAACTTAAATGTTTATCCATTGAATTTGTATCATTTATTGATGATGATGATGATGGACTAATCAAATTACTGCCATCACCAGAGCTACTGAGACTACTCTGGCTACCACCTCCATTAGAAATCTTTTCGTCACCAGTTACTGAGCTGCTTACGGTATGATCGCTAGCCTGTAGATGAGATTGATGTTGTGCTGGATGGGCTGGTTGATGATGGGTTGTTCGAATCACTGTGGAAGATTCAGCAAGCCAATCCATTGCAGCAAGCTTTTCATATTCTTCCGGTGAATTTGCTCTTGTTTCAGCTTCACGTAGTGAATTATAGTCTCTTTTGGCTGCTTGTTCAAGAAAAGTGGCAAAAAATCTCCATTCCAATGGTATACACAAATTGAGTAGACCACACATCAATTCAATCCTCTTGCCACCGGGAAGCTTATTGAACCATTCGAAAACATCTTCTTTACAAATAACCACCATTTTTTATTATTATTTTCTTCTTCCACCTTCCTCACAGAGGGGAGAGAGAGAGAGAGCTTTTCACTGATAAATTTTTTTTCTCAATCCTCTAATCACAACGTGTGTGAATGTGTGATGGTGATTAATTGCCCTTAATGAATGGCTGATGGTAATGATTACTTGGAGGACACACAAACACGTACAAAGAGAGTGAGAGAGAGAGAGAGAGAGAGACAGAGAAAGAGAGATATTCTTCGCAAATATTAGTAGCGGTATTGAGATGAGATAAAGATGAAAGACGTATTTTTGTATATAATAAGAAAATGTGATGACCAATCAATCACTAACAATGGCTTAAATATGATATGAGATCAAATAGAGATGTGTAAGAGAAAAAGGGAGAGAGAGAAAAGAGACAAAAAAAAACAGAAAACAAAATGCAAATAAGCACCAAAACAAAGCCGAAAAGAAAAACGAAAGTGAGATAAAGAGAGATGCACCGGATTTAAATGTGTTTGGTATGTATATGTGTATATATCTGTGAATGTGTGTGTGTGTGTGTTTCAAGCACAGATGCTCACAACTTTAATCATATACATGAAGCAAGATAGATAGATGTGTATACACCACCATCAAATGACCAATCACAAATGACTTGATAAACACACACTTATATGTAATTCAATTTTGTATAAGAGTTGTTGATGAAAACAGTTGCTTTAAGGAGAGACACACAGAAAGAGAAACACACGCACAGAGAAGATGCAGTTAGATAATAAGAGTTGAAGATGGAGAGAAAGGAAGAAATTGAATTATTTGATAATCCAATGTCTTTTTTTCGCATGTATATATTAATCCAAACACACAAACACATAGACCGAGTAAACCGACAGAAATAATCTTCACTCATCAAGCAACATTCGCAATGTTGAACATTCTGTTTTGAGCTCTCTTCTCTCAGGCGCACACAGCTTTGAGAGCGCCAACACCGAATGTGATTCAATTTTCGATTATCGTTAATTAATTAACCAGAGAGAGAGAGAGATTGTCGAATTGAAACCTTTTCTATTTTTCTTGGGATTGAGATTAGAGGATGTCAATTTTTTCTACATGAATAGTGATTCATTGTGGTCATTTCTTTGAGGAGAACAGGTCAAGAGTTGAGAGAATTTGTTCAAATTGGGAGTTAACGATGATGGTTATCAAAGGAATTCATGTGAGGCCTAACATTCGAGAAAGTTCGAGTTCATGAGATGATCTCTGCTTGATTGATAGAATGGATTTGAATGGAAAATTTTCTGATCAAGGGAGATGCATCAGATTTTTGAGGATATGATGATTATTTACGACAGTGAATCGATTGATTCTAACAATTCTAATGAAAGTTCTGGAAGATGGAACATGAATGAAGTCCATTTCGATCGTGAATTGTATGAGGGATGAGAAGCTTCAAGATTTGTGAATTCGAGCGAGATATCTTATCCTTGAAAATCATTTTTCATCTACGATCATCAGAGAAGCTTTCATTTACCTACATATATCAGTGATTGCTCTTGTGTAGATATTGATGCAGCTGTCTCCTTGTTTGGCTCAATTTGATCATTCTGCGGGGAATTTCTTGATTAAAAAAATTTAAATTGGGTTACAAGAACAATCCGCTATTTAGAAAGATTTTTTTTCGAGTAATTCATCCATTCTGTCAATGCATACAGAACTAATACTCATTTCGTATTGCAAGTCGAGTAGTCCTGTAAGTTCCTGGATGGTTATTTTAATTGATTCTGAGGAATTTCAATGATCCGTATATTTCATATATCGATACATGGAAAATACTTTGATACACACTGGATGAAAATTGTTGATGAGATTGAGAGCATTGAAGAAGCTCAGCGATGGAAATTGAGTCACTTCCCCAATTCTATCTTTTTGGTGTCTGAGATCTCTGAAATTCGGGTTTGAAATCCAGTTAATGCTTTTTGGCCTCGCTGTACTGGTTAGAAGTTTTTGGGTGATAATTTCTGCTCCAACGAAAGGAATAATGAGCTAAAGTTCTTCTTATGAAGGCTCATCAGAAGTCTCAAACGTCAACCCTCTCCAAAATCTTCTTGTTCGAGTCAGTCTCCATATTCAAATCATATTTTAGAAATATGGTATTATTGACACAAGGAATACAAAGACCTCTCCGCTATAAATTTTTGGTGGACAATTTCTCAAAATCATTTCGTTGAGCATACTGTTGAAAACTTTTCCAAAGCATTTTACACTTTCAGGGCTGTAAGGAGGGTAAAAATTAGGCAATGTCAAATCTTCGAATATCAGTGGGAACTTTGAAAATTAAGAATATCAGGTGAGAATACTCATTTACGTTCTGAAAGAATCTAACAATTAAAAGATTCTCCTTTTATCAGTTAGAAAACCGGCCTCGTCAAGACTTCAAACTTGGCGCTTTGTTTGTATACATTGAAAAACACGTTCAAATTGCAACATGTGAGTTTGATTTGTGTTTATTGATTGACTTTTAAATTGTTTTTAAAGTCCCTTTAATTTTGTTAAACACGTTCCTGATTTGGAGTTATTACACATCTGATTAAATCATATATTAATTCTCACAATTTTCATCCGTTTGATGTGTTACTTTTTCTACTTTCACCGTTCATATCGTCATGGGTAGCAAGAAGCGACTTAAGCGAGGTTTTCGAAAAAAGAATAAAGAAGGAGCCGGCAAAAAGGGTCAACCATTAAATTATGAAAATATTGTTAAGGAAAATGAATTTTTCGAATCATACTATAAAGCACAAGGTATAGTCCCGGATGAAGAGTGGACATCGTTTATGAATCATTTGCGAGAAGAGCTGCCATCAGCTTTTCGTATAAATCGCTGCTTGATGGGACAAACTCAACGATTGAAAGAATTAATTCAAGATAAATCATTCACCGACATTGTCAATCCTGATGGAAGTCGAGCATCAGCCATCTCACCTCTTCCCTGGGACCCAGAAGGATTGATGTTTCAATTGAATTATTCAAGGGTCGAAATTCGTAAATCTGAATCACTCCAGAGATTACATTCTTTTCTTCAATTCGAGTCTGAAAATGGCTACATAACTCGCCAAGAATCTGTGTCCATGCTTCCACCATTAGTTTTAGATGTACAATCTCATCATAAAGTTCTGGATGCATGTGCCGCACCAGGATCGAAAACAGCTCAAATAATCGAGATGCTTCAAATAGGTTCCGACGATGGTGATATCATCGGAACGCGAACACCTCAAAGGTAAATTTCATCTATTCATATCTTTCTTGTTGATAATAATCAATTGACTTACCTCCATATCATTTTACTTTTCAATAGCACCGGAATGGTTGTAGCGAATGATGTTGATAATCGACGATGCTACATGCTTGTTCATCAATCTAAGCGCCTTCATTCACCTTGTTTTGTAATTTGTAATCATGATGCGGGTCAATTCCCTAACTTTGAGATGAACTCCTCTGACGGTAACGAGCTGCTCAAGTTTGATCGAATACTTTGCGATGTTCCATGTACAGGTGATGGCACAATTAGAAAAAATATAGATGTCTGGAGAAAATGGTCCATACAGAATGGTAATAATTTTCATGGAATGCAAGTGAGAATTGCCAAACGTTCCTTAGAACTCTTGAATAAAGATGGTATCATGGTTTACTCAACATGTTCACTTAATCCAATCGAAGACGAAGCTGTGATTGCAGCTTTACTCAATCAAAGTCAAGGTGGGGTCGAATTGCTCGATGTTGTTGACAAAATCAAGGGACTTAAGTTCTTACCTGGACTGAAAAAGTGGACAGTGATGCAGAAAGATAAAAAAGTTGTCACCTCTGTTGACGAAGTTGATGAAATCTATCGAACTCAGATTCGTAAATCTATGTTTACTCCTAATAATGTTGAAGCACTTCATCTTGATCGATGTGTTCGAGTACTTCCTCACTATCAGAACACTGGCGGATTTTTCATTGCTGCCTTGAAAAAAACAGTCGATTTTCTGCCTTGGGAAACTGTGAAGAAAGAAAAAGTTGACGAGAATGATGGAGAGCCAAAGGCTGAAGGAGGAGGTGATGGAGAAGATTCAGAATTTCCTCCTTCCAAAAGGCCCAGAAAATATAAAGGTTTTCGAGAAGATCCGTTCTATTTTTTCACAAAAGATACTCCTGAATGGATTCTGTTAAAAAACTTTTTCAAAATCTCAGATGATTTCCCTGTTCATCAGTTAGTATCACGATCAACTAAGACTAAGCGCAATATTTATTTCTTGAGTGAATCTGCCCGTGATATGATTCTCAAAAACGAGAAGAAGATTAAAGTAAGTTTCTCAATAGGTTTTGAAATGAAATAGAAATCTCATATTTCCTCTTTCACAGTTCATCAACGCTGGAGTACGTATGTTTTGTCGCGCTGATGACAAAGTGGCTGACTGTAATTATCGTATAGCTCAAGAGGGTCTTCCATCCATTCTACCTTATTTAGATCCTGAACTTCTCATATGCTTAGATCAGGAAGAAATTATCACCTTGATGAAGCATGAGATAACTTTCCATGAACTTTTAAGGGGAGAAACTCAAGAAAAACTTAAAACTATTCGAGGTGGGTCATCTGTTGTCATCCATCGTAAAGCTGAAGCCGGTCAGAATATGCTCATGGCCATTTGTGTATGGAAAGGCAAAGATACTTTGCGTCCCTTCATAGCAAAATCTGAACGAATACATTTCTTGAGAATATGTGGTGTTGACACGGTAGAGTTAGGTAAGTGTATAATGCCTTTTTTTGCAATCGATCTGACCATGCAAATATCCATTCAAATGCTTACCCTTGAACTTCCAGAGCAAGAGAAAATCGATGCCTTTAAAGAGAAGATGCAACGAAAACAAGCTAGGATCGATGAACGCAACAAAGCTCCTGATTCCTCTACTGTCGTGGAAGAGAAAATCACCAAGATTGAAGAAGAAACCAAGTCAGTGGATGACAAAGAACCATTACTAGTGTGACCTGTTCTAAGAAATCTTTGAATCATTAAACATTTGGAATTGTGTGACCGGAATATCATTATCCCATTTTCAGAAGTTTTGAATTTCGTAAGATGCATGCTCTGAATCTACTGAGGATTAACATTCTCTCCTCTTGCCCTAGTTCTGATGTTAGAAAAGAGTTGCGAAATACTCATGAACCGTGTGAGTTTTCAAGATTATCTTCATGAGCATTTCATCAATCAACATTCTCTCTCTCTCTTTCCAGAGATAGTACTTAATTCTCTTTTAACTCAATACTTATCTCGTATTCCTTGGAAAACCATAAGGAAAAATTCTGTCCAATTTTTCTAATCTTCTCACAAGAGGTATTGAATTTCCTAGAATCGTCACCCAGACTTTCTTTCGCGATTAACTGATCACGATTATTTTGCAGACTTTTCATCGCAACTTTTTTCCCAGTCAAACATTACTCCCTCCGATCAACGTGATACTGATTTTTTCTTTTTCCAACATTCTGATCAATCCTCATGGAAAATCTTCTCCCTTTGAAAACTAAGTTTCCTGCTCAACATCATCTCCATCAATAAACACCTTACCAGAGAGGAGAGGCTTGGTTGTTGAGCCTGTTCTTGACAGACTCTCCTTGAATAGAGCTTTTCTCACTGTTCAAACATAACATTCAACTAGTCCGTTCACCTGAAAAGTGAATTGTTATCATTCTTTGTTTATGTTTCATTTTGTAAGATAATTTTCTGTGTGAATGATTTAGTGACCATCATCATTATCACCACCGCAAAAATTTTCACAATTGCCATCATGCAATCAGTGTCTGTCGTTCATTCATTATGGAGATTCAATATGATTGTGATTCTTAATCAGATATTTCTTTGCGTAGACAATCAAATGTGTTAAACAACTTATTTTTCTTCTTCTTTCTGGACATCATCATTATCAGGGTGTGAAATCATCATGGAAACATATGTGATATATCAGATGTTTTTTGCGATCACCATGTTTATTGGTACCTTTCTATCATATTATCTACCAATTAAGCTGATCGGTCGATTGTCAGAAAATTCTTATCAACAAGCCACCTTATTGAGCCATTGTAATCTACTTTCTGCTGGAATATTTATTGCAATATGTTTTCTTGGTCTATTTCCAGTCGTTAGAGAAGAATTTGATGAATTCTTCAAGGAAGCATCCATACACTCGGTCACATATCCTGTGGCTGAATTTACCATTCTCTTAGGCTTCTTCTTAGTCATTACCTTAGAACAGATTATGATAAATTGTCGATCCAAAAAGCCACCCGTTCTGTACTTGGATGACATTCAAGAACAATCTCATCATTTGCTTGAGGACAATAATCATCATCATTCATCTTCAATCAGGGAAGCTGAATCATCACGAATTGCTGACAAATCTGGTGTTCAACTTGCTCTCAGCAATGGAGTTAACGATGGTGACAGTCAAAATCATCAAAGTTTGAATCCAAACTCTCATCACTCACATCATCATCACTCTGGTCATCATCATGACCATTTGGCGGACATGAATCCTCGAGATATATCATTTTTTATGCTATTTTTTGCCACTGGTGTTCATTCTATTTTTGAAGGAATGGCATTGGGATTAATGAAAATTCCAAGTCAAGCATTGCATCTCTATATCGGGATCATACTTCATGAATGCCTTGTAGCAATTGCATTAGCCATAAATTCAACTCAAGTATCGGGGAACATTCGCTTCGGTGTTCTATTCTCATCGACAGTACCAGTCGGGATAGTTCTGGGGGTTCTTGTCGGCTATACGAAAGGACCTGTTGGAAGACTAATCTCATCGATATTCCAAGGACTGGCCGCTGGAACTTTCATACACGTTGCTTTTTATGAGCTTATTCCTCATGAACTATCTGATTCTAATGCTTCGGGCTCTGTTAAACTTTTCAAGATATTCGTTCTCTTCCTTGGATTCATGATAATGGCTTTCATCGGATTTATCACATCTGACGCTCATTGAAGTTGTTTCGATTGGAGTGATGAATTGATTTCGTGGATCGATTGGTATTGATTGAGTGGAATATCTCTCCTAAGAATCTCTGTTCAGTTTATCAGCCCGAAAAGTTAGTTATTCAAACCTTTCGGAAGGTCGTTTCTGGATACTGAACACAATCTGAGCATCAACCCTCATGGATCTCTCAAGAAAGAATCTATAATTTTGAAGACATACAATGAAAAAATTCTCTCAGCTTTTGAAAAGCAAATCAGTTAATGGAACCGTCCATTCATTTATTTTTCCCTGTGATTTGACAATTATGAAAAATTATCTATCAAGTTCAATAAATTATTCTGAACAAAAAACATTTAATGAAATTCGATGAAATTTCTTTACCATTTCACAGTGTTCAATTGTTTCTTGGATTTCTCCAAAGGAATATTTTCATGATGTACTTCTCTCTCATCATTCTGACATCCACCTGTTACAATTATCCAGTGGAATGGTCAGCTCGTGCTTTGATGTTGTTAGTTTTCCATCTATTTTCTCATGATGTTTCTCTTTCAAAAAAGTGTACTGATAGTGTGTTTTCTTATCTATTGTCAAAGTCTTCAAGCTTCTACTGATGACTTTGGAACACTTCATAGCTCAAGAAGTAATCCAACCATAGTTACTCTCTTCGAGTGGAATTTTGATGATGTTGCTGAAGAGTGTGAAAAATTCCTTGGACCTTATGGATATTCAGCTGTACAAGTTTCACCCGTTTTCGAGCACCGAAAACTCGTTGGAATGTCTGGTGAACCTGATAGAGCTTGGTATGAACGTTATCAGCCGGTTAGTTTCAAGCTTATAAGTCGAAGTGGTACCGAAGAGCAGTTCGTTAAGATGGTCAGTCGATGTAATGAAGCTGGAGTGAGAGTTTTGGTTGATTTGAGCCTCAATCATATGTCGTCAAGTGTTGAGAATGGTATTGGTGTAGGTGGATCAAAATTTTCAGGCAGTAAGAAACACTATCCAGATGTTCCATTCGAAAAGAGTGATTTCCATGGACACTCGGATTGTCCAACTCACTCACTTCAAATCGAAAATTATAATGATATTGTTCAAGTTCGAAACTGTGAACATCTTGGAAGACATGATTTGAATCATGCACGAACCTCAGTTAAGGATCCCATTGTCAAAGCAGTCCAAAAATTATTATCAGCCGGAGTGGCTGGATTCAAGATTGATTCAGCAAGACACATCTGGCCTGATCATTTAAGGGAAATATTCCAAAGGACAGACCTTAATCATCTCTATCCTGCAGGAAGCAAGCCATTGCTGATTCATGATGTACGACCATGCTGTAATTATGATCAAAATCAGGTAGCAGCATCAGAAGACTATGCTAATATTGGTCAAGTTAATGAATACTATTATCATCGAGAAATTTTGGATATTTTCACGAAGAAGAAGAACTTCAAAAAGCTCGGAAATCTCAATTATATTCTCAAAAACACTAATAATGTTCCAACGAACTCAGATGATGCGATAGTTTTCGTGGACAATGCAGAACTTCAGAGAGAAATGAGAACTGATGGCATAAATTTTCTCTCATCTAAAGAACTTAAACTTGCTACCGCTTTCATGCTAGCATGGCCTTACGGTACGTTAGATTCATTATTCGATCAAGTTTGGTTGACAATTCATCTTCATTACTTTTCCTTAGGAACACCTAACATAATGAGTAGTTATGATTGGAGAGCAGTTTCTAATCCAGTGAGTACCAACAGTTTATTCCGCATATATGACTGATTTCAATTCAAATAATCCTTTTAAATCCACTTAGAATGGACGAGGTCACCACTCTGGCCCACCCATGGATGCTCAAGGTTTTACCAGTCCAATCGTTCGAAATGCTGATCTGACATGTGGTAGCCCATGGCTGTGTGAGCACAGGTGAATATCTAGAACCTTAATGACAATCAGTGGAGAGCATCTCTTCTTCGACTTGGAGATGAAAATTCAAAATCTAATTATTGTCTTGAAAATTTATCTCTATTCAGATGGCGACAAATCTATAACATGGTTAGATTCCGAAATATCGTGGGCAATGAGCCGGTTCAAAATTGGTTTGCTGATACTTATGATGCCATCTCTTTCAGTAGAGGAAATAAAGGATTCATCGCCATGAATATTGGGAATGATGATTTTATCTCACAAAGTGTGTCAACTGGTCTTCCTGCTGGGAAATATTGCGATGTCATCACAGGAAATATAGAAAGTAAGACAGCAAAAATTTATATTCCTAAACTATAAAATTGATGATATGGTCATTCATATTCATACAATTTAGATGATGGAACATGTAGTGGTATGGTGTACGAAGTAGCCGAAGACTCGACTACAAAAATAAGCATCAATAGCAAATCCTCAGATCCTATGGTAGCTCTTCATGTTGGAGCTAAAGTGAGTGATTTAACATTCAAATCATTTGAAGTTTTCTAATCACATTCTGTTAACGCTAAGTTGAGGCTTTCGTTCGTTCTGCTTCTACAAGAAAAATAAAGCTTCTACTGAAAGCAAAGTATCGCAATGAAAGTTTCATTGTATACATCCATAAATCTAATTCAAAAAACTTCTCATTTCAGTTACGGGATAAAAATGAAAAGTTCATGGAGCCAGAAACTTCAGAATCTGACATAAAATGTCAAAGGAATCAAGAAGATGAGCAAAAAATACTCGATCATTGCTCAATTTGCATGAAATCTCTTTACGATCGTCCAGTTCATAATGAATTGTGAACAAAACATATTCATGCTAGCTGTTCACTAATCCACTCAAGAAGCTTAAAATTTAAGCCTTGAATAAATAACGCTTCTTCATGAGAAGGATTCAAATCAACGGAAATCTGACTCCATAACGGGAGAAGATGTTTCTTGATTAGTCAAATTTGTTGCCCATTGCTCGTTTTTTCAATTCAGTGATACTTTCTGTCTACTCTTACAATAGTCCTCAATTGAATCCTCAAAAATAGACCCCTAAATTCTGATGTATTTAGTTCTAAGTAGTAGAATATCCTAAATCACAACCACCTGAACGAATCTATTTGAACAATCCTATTTGAACAATCCTAGAGGAAAGCAATCGAGTAGGAAGAAGAAAAAGTTCTCCTAATCATACACAATCGATGTATTCTCGAATTGAATTTAATCAATTAATCGAAACAAACTATTTCTTCAAATTTCCATGTGATAGTTAGTAGCATTGCTCTCGCAAATTTTTCCAAGCTGTTAAACCAAAGAGTACTGACAGTACTCTTTGTGTTAAACACCAAAATTGAGGTCGCTAATTGATAGAACAAAAGACGCGCCTTCAAGTGTCATTGATAAAAGTCTTGTTTCCGTTTCCTTTCAATTTAATTGGCAAACACAACAAGCGTGCATCTTCATGTTGCCGGTTCAATCATCATCAAATTTTGATGAGTTCAAGTTTGTTTAGATTCACTACACTTTGACTATGTGATAGTCCTAATATGGACATGGAATCCATGTCATGAATTTGAGATTTAGTTAACCATAGTTGATCATTTGATCAACTACATTCCGTGGATCAGAATGAAATTGATTTTTCTACTTGGACCAGAAGCTTGAAACGCTTGTTTTCTGAGGTAAGAATATTTTTTTCTTTATTATTGGATCAGCTAATGGTGGAAATGATGATTGGATAATGAGTATTTGCTACTCATGATTATCATGATTGAAAAACTATCCCTGATCATAATGTAAAACGGCAATTTTTGCTTTACTTGATTTAGCTTCATTCTCATTTAGCTTATCTTCTTCTTTCTAGGCTCAACATCTCATTCCTTACTAATCTCAATATTATGGTCGATAATAGACATCTTAAGAGCTCCTCACCATTAGGAGAAGAAAAGGTAGAGAAACTCTCATTTCTCTTTCGAAGAAAATGAATTCACTCTCTTTTTCCTATGGATAATGGCATTTCTATGATAACTTAGTCATCAAGTACATTAATTTTGAATACTCTATTCTCGAGCCCTATCTTGATGTACAGGAATCTGCTATATGAATCATTTAACGATTTAATGATTTCCAATCTAGACTATATAACAGTCACTTGTTAATTCTCCATCTTTCAAAAGTAAAAACTCGATTGATTTTTCTCATCCCGTTGAATTTTCATTATCGCCTGTCTCTAATCCGTGGTCATGAAATAGAATGTTAAACCTTTTGACTGAATATTCTTGTATGCTGAAAAATCTCTTATCACAGACTTGTTTCCGGTTGAAACTAAAATTCACAAACTTGTTGGTGATATTGGGAGAATGAAAAGCTTCGTAATCTGTTCGTGAAATGATTACCTTTCCAAAGATTGTTCTCACTTTCACAACTTGCCTGTTTTATTCTAAACTGTTGTAAAATTTCTTCAAATCATTCAACATACTCTCTGCCCTATCTGGGTCTGGGTTCGCAGCGAATTCAACCAGCACATTCATTCTATCCTTGATGTGTGTGATGAACGCATCCTTGTTCTTCTGAGATATCATTTTGGGATTGTCATTGGCTATTTTCTTCATTTTCGCTGAGATGGCTAATATCCATACTCTCGCTTGGTCAGCCATTGCCTCTTTGAATTTATGATCCACCAGTGAACTTATATCCTCATCCAAAAAACTCATCTCTTCCTCTTGAAGAAAGAAAGTTAAAGCAAAGGGTGAATGAAAGCTTATCAAAGCAATTCAAACAATCACACCATCTTCACGAAACAGATCCATCAGAATTTTATCTCGAAGTGGTAAACACTAGAACCTCTTTTGCAAAAGGAGGTTTGCAGGTTGAAAAATCAAACTTACTGAATTGCGATGGACCTTTCTGTCCTCCTCCGAATGGCCATATAGCTTCCACTGTGACTACTGGGACAGATAAACAGAAATCAAAGCTCAAGTCTGAGTCTTGTTGAAATTAATTTCGTATGATATATAAAAACTTACCCTTAATAATTGCAATAAATGTCAAGATCACTAGAAATTTGACGCAAATCGATGAATCTTTTGCTACATAGTTGAAAAGCTCCATCGTGGATCCTTAATTGCTGTTGTCCTCAGCTTGCTATGCACTGAGAAAAATATGGTGAGTGATCTCTCGGATTAGTTGCCATGTTGCATGAGTCAAATGGATACTTGGGGAGCTAACTGATTGTCAGACGTTGATTGTCTTCGAGCTGAACAAGACACTCATTAGAGGTGCTGAACGCCATGATTTCATCTTGCTTGCCATGAAGACATTAGTTTCTGCAAGCAGCCTGGGCTTTGCGACCCCTTTCAGATTTTAAGATCTGTTAATTATCCCTAAGTAATTGATGGATCGTTTATATTCACAAAGTTGATCAGACGATCAAAGATGGTTGGAACCGTCATTTCTCGCCCTCCAGTTTCAATTGATCTCTAACTGAACTCCCTAAATTTCTAATAATTATTTATTCAGTGTAGAGAAGTACAGTGTATCTGAAGAGCTTGATAGTTTGACTAGCATCAGGATTATGGACTTCACGAATATGCCGATTACTCCATAATGATTTATCAATCTCTGAATCTGATCAGTTGTAAAAGAGGAATTCAATCCCATTTGATGCTATAGGATTCTCATCTTGCAATCAATGGATTCCGCCCGATCACACTATTGCTTAATTCCTTACTTTGAGCATTTGTGTAGAGGATCAGAATTGTAATTCAAGTTATCTCTAGAGATAAACCTAACCCCCCTTGTATAGTCATCAAAGTAACACATTTCTCACTACAGGGTGGGCTGAAAGTTTCGATACATTGATAAGGAACAACGGAAATAGATAAGATAAAATATAGCTTGACCAGAGGTACTGTTTTATCTAATCACTAGATAAATTTTATCAATGTATCGAAACTTTCAGCCCACCCTGTAGTTTTGACCTAGAATCGAATAAAGATTCCTCCTCTCAAGCCATTCTTTCTACTTTCATCATCTGAACCATGACACACTCTCAATCTGTCTCTATGCCTCCTTTTTCTCATGTACAGAGTTACTCATCTATGTTTAGTCAGATAGATGGTCGATTGTGATAAAATTCGCATAGTTGTATCTGGAATGCTTACAAATCGCTAGTGTTATTGATTGGTTGATGATATGTGTTCCATATGTGAATACTTTGACCTTTTGCCCTGATGAAATGTGAGAGGAGAAAAAAGAGAAAAATTTCTAGCAAAAAATTTTTTTGATAAGAGAGCGGAAAATTCGAATAAAAACTTTCTAACGAAACTTAACCCTGTAAGAATTTATGACTCTCTCAAATATGGTTCATGAATTGGCTACAATGAAGTTAATTCCTCTGGAATCTGTTCAAAATATATCGACCGATAGTAGAACCGTGTCACTAGTTAGGCATTGTATTTATTGACTAGCTCAGAAACAACGGTATATTCACGTTGATCCATGGTCATAGGATTTTCTTCATGCTCTATTCACGGATCATAACAAAGACCACAGAATGTTACTAAAGTTCTCGCTGATATCGAATAGCATAGTAAGGTAATTGAGTAAGATTATGAAGAGATAGAATTAAATTAAGAGGCTGGTTCATTTTGACGGTATTGAGAAAGCTCTCAACTTTTTATTGTATCTTGATCCGACTTAGCGTCTAACAATTTCAACCAAAATGTCAGAGGTTGGTCGCAAGACTATTTCAAAGCTTGTATCAATTTCATCTGGTTGACAGAATGAACGTAATTTGAATCTCATCAAAAGTAATGATAAAAATATTTTCATCTCTAGAAGAGCAAATTTTTGTCCAACACAATTTCTTGGACCAGCACTGAATGGAACGTAAGAAAATGGCAGAATGTTCTGTGATCTTGTATCCATGAAGCGTTCAGGATCGAATTTCTCTGGATCAGGAAAAATCTCAGGATCTTTGTGTAGAAAATATAAATGTAGGCTTAAGGATAATCCCTCTGGAATTGATTGTCCACATATTTTCAGATCTTTTGGAGCTGCTTTCTGAATAATTGGAACCGGTGGGAAAAGCCTTAAGCTCTCCTTCAAGCATGCCTCAAAGTATGGCAAAGAATTAAGCTTCTGAATATCCACCTCTTGTGTTTCTTGATTAACCACCTCATTTGATGCTAGTTCTTCATACAATTTTTCTTGAACATTTGGAAAGCATCCTATAAAAATTCTCGAATTAGTCTCACAATTGATGGTAATTTTTTCTCAACTTACCTAAAAGAAATACTGTATAAGTAAGGGCTGTAGCAGTTGTATCGTGTCCTGCAAACATAAAAGTGTCAACTTCCTCTCTGATATCTTCGAGTTGAAGTCGGGATCCTCTACGAGATTTTGTTAAAAATTCATCGATCAAGGTATCCATGAAGGCTTGCTTTCGTTTCTTGCCCCGAAAATATACATTATCTTGAGCTGAATTTATCTTTTCGTCATCCCCCTCTTGGTTGGAGATATTTTTGTGTTCATTTTTAGATTGAACAGTCTCGATTCTTTGTTTTATCACACGTGAAGTGAAGCCATGAATGGTATCCAATGCTCGAAGATATTTTTTACCAGCTTCTGTTCGATAATAGACAGCACTGATGCATGAACTAACACTGTGAAATCGCTTTGATGATAATGATGTTGCATCTTTAATTGCTTCAACATATTGAAGGCGTTCTTCAACCATTTCATCACTACTCAATCCCATGGCAGTCTCAAAGAGTATATCGAGAGTCAATCTTGGCATCACTTTATGTACATCTATTATTTGGACATCTTTTTCAGCCCATTCATCAAGCAGTCGCGTTGAATGGCTCACAATGGATGGAACAAAATCTTCCAAAATTTTGAAATGAAATGCTGGTGTGATCAATTTTCGCCTCTCCTTCCATTTATCACCAGTACTAGTCAGAAGACCATCTCCAATCCAATCTTTGACCATTTCAACGTTCACTCCTTTCCTCAAAATATTCTTATTTGAAAGAACTTCCTGTTTTTGTAGACACAAATATAGAATCAAGTACATCAGATTCATCCATACAATCAAAATGTAAAGGAAACTCACTTCAATGGCTTGTCTACCATGAATTATGAGAGTTGGAAACCATGAACGCCAGAAAACGTAGAATTCATGATTTTTGAAGTGTTCGTGGGTTTCGATTATGAATCTTGAAATGGCTGGAAAAAATGAAAATATTTCACATGATGAATAGACCACCAACCGTAATGTTATCTATTTTTCTTTTCGGCCTACCTTTGCTGTCAGGTTCTCCTGAATGTCGTTTGAGATGTTTAAGGTCACCCAAAAGAAAAGAGCTATCTTCGTAATGTGGTATCGATTGTAGAGCACGGTAAAGTTTCAATAGCTTCATCAATTTCATGAAAAGCCATCCTATTGACCATATCGCAAAATACCATGAAATGTCCAGCAAACTTATAGCCATTTCTTCTACTTATATGAGTTTACAATTGTATCATCACTTTTTTATTATCAGCTGTAGTTAATGGAAAGATATGTTTTCCACTACTTCTCTCCAATTCAATCGATGGAAGTAACCATGAAATTGACAACATAATTATCTGAAGATCGTAGAGAGGGAGAGCGAAGTAGAGAGTATCATCAATTAGGAGTAATCTTTTATTTTTCTGATTGGTTAGAGAAAGTGATCACATGATCAACGGGAAAGAGATGAAAATACATGTAATGTACGTTCACGCCGTTGACGGGATGCTGATCTTGAGTTTTTTGGGCGTCTAAATGCAATGCAGGCTTACAATATCACTCTGATATCGCATAGTTTACTGATAGAAGAAAAGAGCTACAATAGCTTGAGCAATACAAAATTCACCCTCTTTCCAGTCTCTCAGACTAATAAGTCTTGAATCGGATTTTTCAGGGATGAGCCTCCGACTACACATCTTAGTCTTGCCAAGGTGGTTAACATTGCGCCTCGGCAATTAACAAAACACAGTATTGAGTCTGAAAAGAAACTTGACTTTCTCTCTCTCTCTTTCTCTCTCTCTCTCTCTCTCTGAATAGATATTCTGGTTACACTTCGTTTACCATCATCAATGATATTGTAAGAGTTGCTTCTCTCGATCTGTTTTCATCACCATAGAGCTGATTCAGAGTATGATAAAATTTGATCATTCAATAACACATGTCTGTGTGTGAAACATTTGATCCAATTAAATCAGATTTTGAACCATTTACACTACCCATATCAATTGCCTGTGTTTTACCATCAATAGCTATGGTACAATTGAGAAAGTAATCCACTCAACTGGTGAACTATTAGTATTCAACGACCGTTACTTCGTCTTTTCTTCAATTCTAAGCTTGATAATATGATGAAAGAGTGGCCTACATTCAGGTTGATATCATGCTAGCATGCTTTTCTTTTATTTCTTAGCTAAGGTCAACTCAAGCTATCATCATCATTCGACAATTCGAGAGGTACAACATATAATACGTTGAAAAGTCACAATCAAATTATCATCATTGTGGTTTGACTGAAGAATTGATTTATTTTCCACTTCTCACTGATTTACCATTCTTTTCATCAATTTAGCTTGAAAAATCTCTTCGTACAACTTACCATTTCCTCAATATTTCTGAAGACCAATTGTTTCCCCTTGTTGTTTGGCGTCATTTTTCTTGCCTTCAAGGCTTTCACTACGTTAATAAGGGCGTTGAAAACATTTAAGAATTCACTAATATTTGTATCTGAGATACACCACAATTCATGCTTAAAAAAGGTGGCTGGATTCACTTGTTGTGGATGTATGGCATTGTAATCGCGTGGAACTAGATACATATATCCATCACCTTGATTCTTTACTTTGATGGCTAATAGCAATTGTAGAAGAAAAATTGACACTTAGAACTGGATTCAAGTAACGCTTAAGAAGAATCTTCAGATTGAGGAAGTATTAGAAGCTGTGAGAGTTCGACGAAAGTATACGGATCTATGCCTGAAATCTAAATGAGTAAGCTTCTTCATCCTAATCAATGTGTCCAAGTGTACTTTTTCATTTATGCACTGAAGGATTTCTCATGGAAGCGTTTCGAGAAACCATCCGTCTGTTGCCTTGGATGGAAATGCAAGTTGAAATGACACAAATGAACAAAAATGATGGAATATGCAAATAAGAATGGAGAGAAAGAAATTGAGAAAAGAAACGGAGAAAAAACATGGAGGAAATGGTTTAGAATTTCCTTCTCATTGAAAGACCTAGAGAAATCAAGAGTTTTGATGAAGATCCATTTTATTTTTTACGAAAGATACTCAAGAATGGATTCTACTGAAAAACTTTTTTTTTCCAAAATTTTCTGATGATTTCCTGGTTCATCAGTTGATATCACGATCCACTAAAATCAAGCATAACATTTATTTCATAAGTGAATCTTCTCGTGATATGATTCTCAACAATGAGTAGAAGATCGAAGTGAACTTCAAATTAGTCTCAGACTGGAGAGAGAGCAAAAAAATGAGATCTTTATCTTGTACACAATTCATGAACGTTGAGGTTTTCGTTGGTCGAGTCGATGATAAAAGTGACCGATTGTACCTATCGAATAGCTCACAGTATGGTCTACCATCCATTTTACCTTACTTGGATCCTGAGATATTGATTCATATTGGTTGTATCAAAATAGGCAATCACTCATAATGTACCTTTAACTAACCTTTCTAGCATGGAAAGAAAGAAGGAACCATCTGAACTTGATCGGCTGAAGGAGAATACACTGTAAGACAGAGGCTTGAGAATATGAACTTATAGCCGATTGAGATCAGAGAGAAGGCAAATATTTCTTCCTTTCAAATTCTCTCATTATCACTTGAGATTCCTCTCACATGGAAGCTTAAGCGAAAGTCGAGAACATATCTGACGCCTAATCCTTATCAGAATGCTGATCTCAGAGCCTCAAAAAATTTAGATTTAAAATTTCTTGTCCCTATATCATAAGATCATGACTAATTGGCGATAGCCTTTCAAGGCTCATGGGAAGGAATTTTAACAGCTCTTATTTTTACCAGAATTCACAAAACCAAGACCGATCATATCTGGATCACTCTCTCTGAACGAGTTTGGGTAAATTATCTTTCATTGTTCTTAGCTTACTTTCTAATTGTTCGCAGCGACGTTCCAGGAGAAGATACTCTTCGACCAATTGAGCTTTTGACATGGAATTAATTCGCTCTGAATGAATTTTCTCGTACGTCTCGGAGAATTGTTTCTGCATGAAATCATATTCTTCATCGGGAAGGCTGTTAATTTCGTCCGAAGAACACTCTTGACTTTCTTGTCGATTGGACGTACAATCACTATTGCACCGTCGACGATGTCCATGAGTAGACGAATCAGTACACTCAGCACTGTCCTTGTCAATAGTCATATCTTCACCATTTGACTGTTGTAATGTTGTTTCATCCGAATGATCATGCTCAGGCATCCTCACGTCATGATCATCCATTAAAAATTGATTTGTGTTGAATGGCGCTAATGGATGATCAATAAGATTACGAATTTTGAAGCTACAAAACCGACGATGATGATTCTGATGATGATTTGAATGATGATGATGATGATTACGATGATGATGAGTGTGTTGCTGGTGTTGATCTAGCGAATCAGTTTTATAATTTGTTCGCCAACGTGGCCTCCTCCATTTGCCACGACGATGTCGACGAATCTTTTTCGAATTACCACCATCACTTTCATCACACTTGTCGTCCATACTGACATTATTATTTGAAACAATATCTTTCGTACTTAACACGTTATCATTATTGTCGCGATGATTTAAATTTGAATCACCTTCTTCTTGATGTCCCTCTTTTTCTTGTCCCTTTTGATGCGGTTGCTGTAAGGGCTGATGCTGTTGTTCAGTATCGTTTGCCATCACACATTACCTTTTAAACCAAACTCAACTTGTGCAATCGAATGTCTAAATAAATGTTCCTGTTGTTGATGTTTACGAAAAATATTTTTCACCCAAATACGCAATCCAAATTGATACCAAGATCCAAGATCCAATCGTGATGAGTATCGAAAAAGTCTTCTCTTTAATAAGGGCGTGGATAGAGGCGGAGCTTATCGAGAAAGCCTTTTAAACCTGGGCAAAAGAAGAGAGAGAAGAGAAAGAGGAAAGAAAGAGGAAAGAAAGGGAAAGAGAAGAGAGAGAAGAGAAAGAGGAGAAAGAGAGGAAAGAAAGAGAAGAGAGAGAAAAGGAGGAGGTATCAATAATAGAGAGAGAGAGAAGATTAGTTGTTGTGTTTGTTTCGCACCAAAATAAGTAAGTAATTAGAATAGATAGATTTCAAACGAATAGTTTGAGGGAGAAAATTTTTGCTTGTCTCGCTGGACAGAGTTGAAGGTGGCAAACTTACCTATCAAAAAATGTTGACCAATTAGTGAGAGAAAAAAAAATCAGACCCAAAAATCATGGAAAAACGAGTGACCAGACTTAATGTTAACAGTGTGAGTGTCAACGCATAACTGAATTGAAAGAGAACTCTCTCTCACAGAAGAAAGAAAACAGGCTCCCCCCTTCTTCGCTTTTCTCCCTCAAGTCTCTCTCTCTCTCTCCCTTCCCGTCTATGGACTCATTTGTGTTTAGAATCTTTGTATCTGTATCGGTTTTTGCTTGTGATATGGAATCAAAAGCGACATCTATTGTCGGTAGTATTAACTAGTGTAGTCTCTTTTTTTGCTCAGAACTTGAACTGCGAATTTGTCGAACTTGGCTTGGACCATCGTTTTAATTGATTCGGTTATTTATTGTCAGAGTATTCGTTTTTTGGTGATCATTCGAATTGTTGACAATTGTGTTTCGCAATGGTGATGGTGTGTGTGGTGAATAGTTGGTCAAACGTTTGTTTGATGTGAAGTAGATCTTCGAAAAATTTGACGAAAAAAAATCGAATCGTTAAAACTCAGTGGATAATGTTCATCATCAATCGATGTCTGATAGTGATGGTTACCATTGAGACTATCTATGGGATTGCATGATATCCTAATCTTTCTCATTTAAATTCCTCTTTACGATGTGTGTGTATGTGTGTATATGATGGATTCCAGTGCATACACTTGTGATTGTTCTTCTCCTGTTCCCCTTTGCCTTACTATTCATGAGAAAGGAAATTATTTAATGCTGTCTTTATTAAGCATATTATTATCATTCGGTGAACTCTAGTTATGATCTAATTTATTTATCTATAGTCACCATAAATTTTCCTCATTGTCTAGTCTCTCAAGTCATACATCAATAGCTTCTCTTTCATCCTGCATTGCCTTTTTCTACTCTCGCTTCCTGTCTCTTTTTGCCCCCAAACATACACACACTACACCTGTTTCTTCGTGGCAGTTTAAAGGTTAACATCAATTACAATTCTCAAGCAGCTGATCAAAATTTTGGTTTCATTTTGGGTCCATAATCATTATTATATACTTATAATTTATATATTGATTGTATTAATTGTGAAAAGTCATGTTGAAAAAGGATATTGAGTCATGGTTTCGTAAGCTTTGTGAATATGCTTCCAAACCTGGTAATGAACATGTTCGATTGTCCATCGATATTACCAACAAGTGTCTTGAGAACTTAAATTATGACCTCAGCCGTTTTTGTATAAGTTTTAATGGTGGAAAAGATTGTACAGTGTTGCTACATATTTTTTACACACTTTTAATGAAAAGCCTATCCAACACACGTTACCGTGATAGTAAACCGTTGGCATTACTTATTCTTATGCCTGATAATTTTCCGGAACTTAATAAATTTGTTGAATCAACCGTAAACCGTTATGGTTTGAATTTAGTTACTTACGATGGACCTGATTTTAAGTTGGCTCTCAAAGAATTCAAGCATAATCCACAATATGAAACGATCACCCACATATTCATGGGAACTAGAAACTCTGATCTAACCGAGCCCATATCTTATTTTCAACCCACCGATGAAGGCTGGCCTCCCTTCACTCGTGTTAATCCTCTTCTAGATTGGACTTACAATCAAATTTGGGATTTCTTGTTACAACTTGAAATACCTTATTGCTCATTGTATGATCGAGGGTGAGTAAAGTAATTTGAGAGTATGGCTTTTTTGCACACCATTTCCAATCTGTAATTTGATAGGGAATTTTTTTTACAGTTTCCATGTTACCTCGGATCAATATTTTACTATATTTTGTAGTAATAATCGAATTTTTCTCTGTTTCTAGGTACACTTCACTCGGTACTCGTGCCAATACTTTATTGAATCCTAAGCTCAAAGATCCAAATGGTAGCGGTTATTTGCCAGCGTATATGCTCAACGATCCACGTGATGAGAGACAAGGAAGATAATTGTATTAGAGGACTCAACAATAGAAATATTTTTTGTACGGAACTATTCATCAGCATGTTACCATGGAATCGTCAAATTTTTTGTCACAGTTTATCAGAATTGTCAGTTATTCTGAATATTTTCCCCCTCCATGGAGATAGGATTACTATTCCCGAATTGAACTTGATTTTTTTGCCCCTAGAATTAATAATAAACTGCCTTTTCCAAATACACTCACTCGGTGTTCTCTCTGATCATCATCAGCCCACAATGACTGAAAATCGGATACATCTCACCAAAAATAGCCCCAATATTATGCTCAAAGATTGACCACCGATCAACCTCAAATAGGGGTCAAAGGCCATGTGAATTTTTCATCTACATATAGAAAATTGTTGGAAAATGAGCCATCATCAAGCTATCCTCATGATACATGAGGGAGAGAAAGATAAAGAAAGAAAGAAAGAAAGAGAGAGAGAGAGACCTGGCCACCCTGACAAAAAGAACTTCTCTCTCTCAACCAGTTTATCTGCTCAAAAAGTTCTGAAAATGCCACTCTCAGCACTTGCCAGTACAGTGTATTTCGTACGAGCGAAATACTTAATTTTCTTTCATTCTTTGATCATCGCAAGCAGCAGATTTTGCTTGCTCTATTTTCGCTCAGGTCGTTGATCTAATCCTGAGTTCGCTACATACACACATCAACCGGCTTTGTTTTATTGGATAAACATTTGTTTGCTCGAGCCTTTTCCTGTCTGACCAATTCTTTTACATCACTGCCTGATTGTAGAGGAAGAAAAAAAATTCTTTCCATTCTCTTTCTCTCTCCTCTTCTCCTTTTTCCATATTGTTGTGATGAATCTTCTTCTGGCCATCTTTTTCATCATCTTCAACCTCTGTAAGTTTGCCACAATGTTCCTCAATTATGGTGTGAAAAATATTCTCCCGGTTTGAATTTATTTTCTATTTTCTTGTTCATTTACTTTGTGATCCATCAAAAGCTCACCAGTCATCCATAGTCAAGCGTCAGATTGAGAACGAGAATGAAGCCGAACTGTGTAAAGGTCGACCTGCAAGTGAATACTTTCGATTAACCACTGATGATGATTGTCGAGATGTAGTCCGATGTTCTGTGCAAGGTCTTCTCGCTCTTCGATGCCCCTCTGGATTGGCATTCGATATCGAGAGACAAACTTGTGACTGGAAAAGTAATGTGAAAAATTGTGCACAATTGGAAAGTAAGTTCGGTTATCTCGTTCGGATTTTCTAGGAAAGCATTCTAATTTGAATATTTTCCATCAGAGCCTCGTCTTGCTACACCATATTTAACCACCGATGAGCCAGTGTGTCCTTCTGGTCAGCTCGCTTGTGGACAGAAGAAATCTTCAACAGAATACGAGTGTGAGTATTGCATATCAAGCAAAATCTGAACTGTGTCATGAACTTTTACAATATTATCGAGTCAGCAAGTCCAAAAGAAGGAAAAATAAATTTTTCTTCGATTCAGCATATGAAAGGATTAATCAGATGATGCTTGATGATAGTGAATTTCATACAACATCGTACTTCATCATTTCCTCTCTCTCTCTCTCTCTCTCTCTCTCTCTCTCTCTCTCTCTCTCTCTTTCTTCAAACAGCTATAAATCTAATTTCTCAATTATTCAGTACAAAATTGATCAGTTCCATGTTATCCACACGATAATATCAGTACTTTAAGCTAAAAGGCCACTAGAATAACGGCATTTGGGAAGATTCCGACTAAATTTTGGAAAATTTTTTCCCAAAAAAAGAACATTCCATGCATATCTTACATTTATTGCTATTTCATCAATCTATTCTCTTCAGGTGTTCCAAAGGAAAAGTTTTGTGATGGTAAATCAGATTGTCCCGATGGTTCTGATGAGAATGCTTGCAGTAAGTAATATTCGTGGAGAAGCCATTTTTTTCGCTATTCCTGATCAATTATCGATGGAAACTATCTTCGTCGATCTTTCAAATATAACTTGCACCTGATTTGCTTTCCTTCTTCAATGTGAGAGATTTTCGCCTCCAACAAAGTTGAAAAAAATGTGTTCATCATTAAGATGAAGACAGGATTTCTTTTTTCCTTCCTATTTTGATTTGTCGATGTTGATGAAGAAAAAGAAGAATCAAATGAGAAATCAGGTTGAAGAGGATGAATGAAATTTTTGTATGTCTATACTGTATCGTTCTCTCCTTATCCGGTGATTTAGGGCATTTCAATGATCCACACCACTATTGTTACTTCTTCTTATTCTTCTTTTTCGTACCATTAACAATCCGTTTCCATTAAGGAATGACATGAGAAGTGTACATGGGAAGGTTGATCTATTTCATTTGGCATGTTCAATTCCAGAAGACAATCTTTCCCTGACAGGCCTACTTTGATCTCATAGAATAACAGCAGAACTGAAGTATATAGTTTATCCAATAATTGAGAACTAAATTTTCAAATATTTATTCATGATTTCACAATTATATTACCATTTGCCTTTGGGTAGCATGATTTTGATTAACTTCAATCGAAAATCTTAATTGAAGTGAGTCAGTATCATTGTTACTGGTTAGAATCATGGTTCTCATAAATTTCATTCCAGTAATAAGTTCAGGTCAGGGTGAAGGAGGTGGACAATTTTTTTTTCCTTTTATAAATTTTGATGATCATGATGATGATGATGATAGTGGTAGTGGTGCTAACTCGTGGCTGAGTAAAAATTTGGATTCTTCCATGCAATCATCACATCTAACCTGTCCAGCAGCAGCAGCAGATAGGGAATACAATTTAACAGGCTGAGAATGCTTGACGCTGGAATAACTTACTCATTTATATATATATTGATAGCATAAAAAAAGTTGTCTGAATAAGGCGAGTCATAATGTATCATGATAGTGATTTTAATTTTTCCAAAACAATCTTCAGAAATGTATATACTGGAAACTATCCTTAATTCATGCTTCTCGGCCACTTGTTCACTGGACTTTATGATCACATGAGATGGTTGATTTTTTTTCTTCTTCTTCTTCTTATTCGTTGACGACGTCTCAACTGTCTTTCGTTCCTGAATGAGGTCGTAACTTCTCCCACTCTAAAGCTGCAAAATAATTAACCTGCTTTATATTCACCATTCTAACCTTAATATAAATAAACCATACTGATTCTTGAGACTTTGACAAAATAGTGTGTGTGTGTATGGTGCTTGGATCTGAAAATTTTTCATGATTTTTTTATCTTCTCCTTTTTCTCCTTCTTCTTCATTACTATCTTCTTCATCCTCTTCTGTCCAATCTTTTCCAATCTGACAGCCGTTGACAAGGATCCCAACCGAGCACCACCATGTGATCAGAGCCAATGTGTTTTACCCGATTGTTTCTGTTCTGCCGATGGAACCCAAATTCCAGGCAAACTTGAGCCAGCCAATACACCACAAATGGTTATGATCACTTTTGATGATGCAATCAATAATAATAATATTGATGTGTATGAGAAACTTTTCAAGGAAGGACGGAACAATCCCAATGGATGTTCAATTAAAGGAACATTCTTTGTGTCCCATAAGTACACAAATTATTCAGCTCTCCAAGAACTTCACCGGAGAGGTCATGAAATTGCTGCTCATTCGATAACTCACAATCCTGATGAAAAATATTGGTCTGAAAGTACTGTGGAAGCATGGGCCAAAGAGATGGCCGGTGTCCGCCTGATTATCGAACGTTTTGCCAATATTACCGATAATTCGGTTGTTGGTGTCCGAGCACCATACTTGCGTGTGGGTGGCAATAATCAATTCTTCATGATGGAAGAACAGGCATTCATATACGATTCAACCATCACAGCACCACTGTCCAATCCACCTCTATGGCCATACACACTGTACTTCCGTATGCCCCATAAGTGTCACGGTAATGGACAAAATTGTCCAACTCGATCACATGCTGTATGGGAAATGGTTATGAATGAATTGGATCGTCGTGATGATCCCAATTTTGATGAAGAACTATCAGGCTGTTCCATGGTTGACAGTTGTGCCAACATCCAATCGGGTGAACAATTCTACAATTTTCTTAATCACAATTTTGATCGTCACTACAAGACCAATCGTGCACCATTGCCACTGTTTTTCCATGCATCATGGCTCAAAGCTACACCAGAATTTATGGACGCTTTTGCCCAATGGATTGATGAACAATTGGAAAAGAATGATGTCTACTTTGTGACCATGACCCAAGTGCTCCAATGGATACAATCACCAACCGAATTGAATGGTATTAAAGATTTTACTCCATGGAAAGATAAGTGTGAAGTTAAAGGACAGCCATACTGTAATTTACCGAATGCATGTGCATTGACCACAAGAGAATTGCCCGGAGAAACTATCAGATTGCATACATGTTCTGAGTGTCCACAAAATTATCCATGGCTTGAAGATCCTACTGGTGATTATTTTGCTTTCAAGAAGAAGTAATTTGTAAGAAAAAAAAAGTTTGAGAAAGAGTGAAAATATGATGCCTATCAGAAAGACCTTAATTTTCATTTAAATATATATATAAATGCGATTTTTTTGTTGTCCATGAGAACTTGAAGGTTTGATCGAAAAATTTTTTCAGGAAAAGACGGAAAAAAGAAGTATATGTAAACCTGAATATCGATGTTTTCGATGAGTTAATATCCATGAAAATCAATTTGATCAATGACCAATTCATGGATTCATTTTATTTAAATAGCGAAAGAAAATGAATTGTGCAAATCAATCATAAAGCACATACACATATTTTGCCACTTCAAAGCCTTCATTTTTTTTGTCATTTCTTGCTGAAATCGGTATTCAAAAACTGACCATACTTATTGATTATATATGGTAAGGATTGATATGTTTGCCAAATCAATGATCTCATGGAGCCAATAGGAGTTGATAATCGATGAATATTTCAGCAGTCAAATGGGTATTGTAATTACATTTAATGCTAACAAAGTGCAGCTTATCGGGTATGAAGTTGTGTTAGTAGAGATGGTGAAAGTTGGAGAATAAAAACAAACATTCATGTCCTTTAGATTGGAAGATTGTGGTTAGTCAAGGAATAAGATTCCTTTTGGTGGGTAGAATTTTCAATAGATGAAGCCATTCACAAATGAATAATCCAGGAAGAGATGTAAAAGTAAAACGAATACTCTTTCACCACCCTTGCCTATCAACCGGAATGATGGCATACATTATCGAAGTTTTCGTCGACTCACAATGATTGTTGTTGTTGAAAGAATCACGGAATCAGAAAATTGATTATTATAATGTTTCATTCGAAATAATACGAGAAAAAAAATGCTGAAAAACAAACAGGTCAGGTTAATGTATACCGTTATCTGATGCATGATCAAATGGAAGAGTGAAGTTTCTCATTTGGACTGGACCAACTTCAATCATTTGGTCAACAAAAGAATTTTGAAAAAATTTTATCTCAATAATCTATTCTTCACTTGTGATGCTTCTCGAAGAAAAATCGAAAAATTTAATCCACAGAAAATGGATAAAAAGTCGAGCTCGCTATCATTCATGAATCAATTACCAATGAAAATAAGCGTGCAAGTATAGAGAATAATATTAAAAAATTCACAAGAAAAAATATCTCAATCTGAGAATCATCAATCATGATGGAAAATCAGATGAATTTCAATAAATTGAAAAAACGAATGAATTTCCCATCATAATTAACTTCTTCTAGTCAAACTTGTGAGCTGCATAGACTTGGCCATTAACAAGAAAAAACTTGTAAGAGAAACTCTTCTGAGCATTTGCACATGTTGTTATTCTTCATTCTCTGTGTTTGATTGTTTTGAAGTCTTTTGATCAGTTGTTTTTTTCTGTTGATATGATTTTGATGTCAATTGATTGAGGATCCTAATTATTTTGCAAAGGTGATGTCATCATCTGTGTCACCGAGTTCCAAGTGATTAATGGAAATGTACGCTTAGTGTGTATTTGATTGTAAATTGTTGTCTGTCCAATTCGGTGTTCTGCTTGGATGTTTGTGTACATGTTTACATTTTCCTTCCCTTACATGTTGTGAGTGGAAATGATGATGAAGATGGTTTTGATTTTGGCTTTGATGATGATAAATTTATCGCACCCATCGATTGAATCAACTTGCCTACGATAGTGTTAAAAATCAATTCCAGAGTAGGATTGTGGTTATTGATACGCAAAAATTAGGCCAAGGTACAGTAGTTGATGTAATAGACATCTCTCCTTCTCTCTCCCTTTTTTGGATCAACACTCATTCATGGTACTGTGAAAATGTGTGATCAAGCAAATACTTGTCAATACAATCAGTATTGATTGGCTTGTGTCTATTTCATAGGATTAATGATTTGGATGAGTGTTGATCCATCTTTCAGATGGTCTTAATTATTCTGACTAATGAAGGAATTAATACAGATCATTTGACATTAAACTTGTTAGATTCGAATGCTCACACAATCAGGCTATTATTTTAGAGATTAGAGCTCTATTTTGCATTCCATTAAAGCAATCAAGAATCTGAACAATGAACGAAATGAATTTTTAATGTTCATGAGTAGGAGAATGAAGATTCTCTCATAACTGAAATTAATTTTCAATCGCATAATTTACCGTTTAACAGCCTTGTCCTGAAATATTTTGGGCAACTTATTGAGCTTGGTTGCTCATACAATACATCTAAAACATGACCAGTGACGAGCTTTCAGGATTTGCCATCATAATCAGTTTTGCAATAGGGTTGATGGTAAGTGAAAAGCTTCCTCGTTGTGTTAAATTCATTATCAGAAGGTATCTTTCTTTTCAGGCCTTTGTTGTCCTCTTCATTTTCGCTAAAAGACAAATCACTCGATTCTCATTAAAATCAAGAAGAGGTCCTCATCAAACGATCGGTTTAAATGCTCACAAGAGTTTAAGAAAGGAAATTGATAGACGTCTCGATGCTGTCAAAGAGATCAAGTATGAGCCAAAAATTCTGGACCATTCCGATAAACGATGTCAAAATAATCGTAAGTGAATTTTGTAGTCTCTGTGAATTTTTATTCAAGAAACTTTTCTTCTATTATCATAACATAGAGAACTATCCACATTATTGGCGAATGAGAGCGGTTGATCAATTGGAGTTATTACAAGAATGCATAGATCGAGCTTGTCCGAAGGATCCTGAATATAGACGTCCTCCTCGCCAAGATTTGAGACTTTATCTGCTTAAAATGGCTAAAGATGGGGGTCCACTTCATGGATGTGAGACTCGCCTGATTCATCAGTTTGTAGATGCATATGTTCATGCTAAGCATGAGCCTACGCCGGATTTCAATGAGCAAGAGTATAATAACTACATGAATCTCTTGAACAAACTTAGGAATTATGTACGTAGAGTTAATAGCTTGAAGTCATCAAATATTGAACCTGATGATGAAAAGAAGCCAGACAAAGATGAAGATAAAAGCAAAGATACCACACAGCCTGAATTGAATGGACAAACTCGATTAAGGCTTATGAATTTGACTCTTCCCGATGTGAGAGATGAACCCAAGAGTGAAACACGCGTTTGAATACTCATTCTAGCGGAAATCAATCAAACACGGAAGTCAGTTTTGCACCAAGTATCTTTACACTCTTATAGCGTCTTCGCTTCAAGAGGCTAGTTGACAGAGGTCTCAATGCCTATAGTTGACTCATGATGAAGGGTTTATGGTGTAGCATTCTTATCTCGGTTTCTAACTTCCTTAGACTCTGAGAATCTTGTATTATTGCGAAAGATTGGCCCAATGAGACTATCATTCCCCACTTTTTACCAATCTTCGCATATTGGTTATTTTTTATAAATTGAATTATTTTTTTGTCCCGAAAAATTTCAATTTCCTCCAACATCTTCAGTATTATACCATTTTACATTTCTAGCTCATTAGTCAGCTTCAAGGAAAATTGTGGTACAGATGTTTCATCACTTGATTGTAACTTGATAGCCTATTGGAAAATTTATGAGGTTTCAACTCATTCTTAGTCATTTTCAGATTCAAACGATGAAAATTCGTTTCCAAAACGAAATAAAATTATCTCAAACTTCTCCTTACCTTTTCATGACTAGCCACCTATTTGCCTGATTATCTATTGAGCTCGCTTCTCTTTCTTTTGATGGATCAAGAAAGATATTTTCTCATATCGATGAGCATCAACAAGGAATTGTGAGATTTGCATTCGTCCAGACACTGAATGGACAGTCACTCAACTCTACAGCCAATCTTATGCACCCTCTCCCTCTCTCTCTTCCGGTTCAGCTGAATACCATCCACTAATGACCTCCATCCATATCGAACAAGATTTCAATCGCTGCTAGATATTCAGTTAACCTTTCACACTCATAAAGTATCTTTTACTGTAGAAGAGAAAAAATTCTAACTGGAATCGCAATGATAACATTTGATACGATATTCTTATCATCCTTGTCCATCACTGCAAATACACACGCACACACACAGAGAAACTCTTTCTCCCGCCATCAGGTCATTCAATTTGATTAAAAAAATTGTGACCAATATTTGAAATTCAATCTGAACAAAATTTCACTTTCTCTCTCTCATGAAAATTTTTCAAATTCCAAGCAAAAAATTTTTTTTTACATCTCAAACTTGGACTCGCACAAAACATGCGCCAAAACAAAACATTGCAACTTATCAAAACAACAACATTCTCGACTTCTTGCTTCAGGATCAATTGCCTTGATTATTGGTGATTTATAAATTAAATTAGACTGATTAAAATCAAGGTGTGAAAGCTGTTGAAATTGATTGAGATAATATAGACGTTACTTCTTTGTACGAAAGTTCGACTTTGGCCAAGATACATCTACTAGACTTGTGGAAAAAATCTTCTCGAAACCGTCTCGACAAAAATTTTCCACACACTTTAACTGAAACACTTCCTGCTTTTTGTTGTTGTCAAATTATTGTGTGTGTCTGTCTGTTTTGATTACAAGTTTAAGTGATCTCTATTGATCTTATTATAATTAACTGTTGTTGGTAATTGCTTCATTTTTTTTATTGCAATGTTACCATTGGTGAACAAAAATGGCCTTGTATGATCACTACCTGGGGAAAATGCTTCATCATTGATGGAAACTAATTTATCCATTATTTTCTCCCTCTTTCTCTGTTAGTGATTTGATCGTTAAACTTACCAATAGATTGCCTATATTTAATGTCAAATCTTGGATATCATACACAAAACATCTTTCCCTATAATTCATCTGCTCATGGTCTGGATTGATTCATTCTCTAGAAAACATCGATCCTATCTATACATCACTGTTGGTCTATCGTGTGTATATGTGTGTGTGATTTCATCTTCAACCATCATCAATAATCATCATCCAACTTTACTCACAAACCATCATGAATAATAATCAATCAAACTGTAGTAATAGTGATCGTGTATCGGAACCATCATCATCATCAATTGGTATTGATCTTGATGAGGGAGAAAATTATTTCTACATCGATGACAAAGGAGAAAAAGTTCCTGTTAATATTGATGAACTAAGAGATTTGGAAAGTGGTGAAGAGTTTCTTTTATACTATGCGCGACATGGTGAAGCATTAATGGTCAACAGATTGTGTAATACAAAAAAAATTGGCCAATTAGAACTTAATATCAACTGCAAAGGTATGAATTGATATTACTTGAAGTAGTCTGATTGTAATCATGGTGAAGGAGTGGCTGCCTCTAAGAGCTCTCTTATCAATCAACTCTTTCTTCTGCTTCAAGCAATCAGTTAGATTGATTTTTTTTCTCTCTTTCTCTTTCTTTTTCTTTCCCACTTCTCTTTCTTCCTTTTCACCATTCTACAGGAAAAAAGAAATGTAATCATGGGTGGACACCCTTGCATTTAGCTTCTTACTTTGGACATTACGAAGTTGTTAAAATTCTATTGGAAGTATGTAATTCGATGTTTGTGAACAGTGTGTGTTATACAATCAGGCTAACTTTTGTTCCTCTTTTTTTTTCTCTCTCTCTCTTATTCTCTTCTTCTTCTCTTCATCATTCGATTTAAGAATGGTGCTCAAGTTAATGTGATCAACGATGATGGTGATACTCCACTACACAAAGCAGCGTATGTTGGTCGATTAGATATTGTTGTTCTTCTTCTTGCTCATCAAGCGAACGTATTCACCAAAAACGCTAAGGGAAAAACTCCACAAGATCTGTCTCAAAGTACAGAAATAATTGATGCCTTACTTGCGGCAGAAGCTACCGATATGCGTCGAAAAGAAGATAGATTCTTGCGTGCTGCACGTGATGGTGAGCTTGATGTTGTCAAAGAGCTTTTAAATGATATCAATCCAGTGGAAATCAATTGTAAAGACAGCTCAGGAAATAATGCCCTCCACTGGGCTGCTTATCGGAACCATAAAGAGATTGTTGTCTACCTCTTACAAAATGGTATCGATTCTACCGTCAAAAATAATCAAGATCAAACACCAGCATTGATGGCAACCAATGTTCAAACCAAACAACTCATAAGTGATGTTCAACCGATCGCTTTTAATGTGAATATGAAGTCATTAGCGAAATGTATGATAAATCGTTTTGAAGGTCCTCTTCTTAGACGATCCAGATTGTTGGTTCGTAAGTGTCTATGGATTGTCCTGGAACGAGGTGTTCTCTCTTTCTATTCCAATCGTGCTGATGCCAGCTCTGGTATCAAACGTAAAGGATACAAATTTTTAGAATGTGCTCATGTTGAAGCCAGCAGTAAAGATGAGACATCTTTCATCATTTATTTCAATGATAACTCACGCTGCACTCTGTCCACAATTCCTTCTAATAAGATAAGTTCAGCGTCCATCCTTCAATTGGACCGTCAAAAATGGATGAATGCAATCAAAGATCATATTGATTATGCAACCAAGTTTTTCCGTAGTGGTCTTCGTGTTGATTTTGAGAACGCTGGAGCCCTCGGTCAATCGAGCAATGGAAAAGATTCACCCAGCTCAAAAGATGAGGAAGATGTGCTTGATTTTCTTTCAGCCCCATCTTTACAGCCATACATCAACAATGCTCAAGCTCATGTCACAATTTTACAGAAACACATAAAAGCGATGATGCAGTTAGTCGAAGAGAGTTCTCAAATTTTACGAGCTGATACGCTCGAACTTTCTGGTACAGATGCTGTCGAATATCAGCGTTTCAAGAGAGATCTTACTATGGAGTGGAAAAATTTTTGGCCCTCGGTCAAATTCCATTTCAATATCATTTTGAAAGCTGGTGATCACACAAGTGCTGCCTTATCTGATTGTTTGACTATTCTTTCACAGCAGGATCAGGTGAGTTTGCTCTCATATCTCTTGCACTCAGATATTTGACCTCTCTGTAATCAGTTACTAATGGTGCTTTTCTCTATCACTCTTCATTCAGCTCCGACAATTGTTGTCTCAAAGGGATCAAGAAAAAATTCGAGTTTTAGAACAGTCTTTGAAAGTTTTAACACGAGAGCACCGTCGCTCATCTTTGCTCAATTCTTCATCAAGCATGTCACCACAACGTCTTTCATGTAAAGGCCATTTATCTGATACAGATCTGGATGAATACTATGATGCCTTGGAGGACAGTGATGATGATTTTAATGACAGTGTCAGTCAGAAAACATTAGAATCATTAGGTAAAACACTAACGAATGGAGATCACTTGGCTAAAAATTCAAGCAGCTCCAGTGAAAGAAAGGATTCTCTCACAGAGACTTCACTGTTTAAATCCACCAAAGATTTGTTTTCTATGTTACCTAATTGAATTATATGTTCTTGTACACACATGTGATTGGTACAATTATCGTTTAGATATATTAACATTTTACTCGAGATTAATGAGTCATCTCGTCTAAATGATGAGATGAATAATTGTTGAGCACTGTCATTTCAAACGATGCGAAATGGTTAAATATAACAAGGTATGATCTTTTAGATCTTCCCTAAATGTTTCCTATTGATCACTTCTTCCATGAAAATACCTCACAAAAATTTTTCAATAAACATCAGCTTTCTCACCAAAACCCCTTTTTCCATATCCTAAGTTTATTTTTGTATTTCATACTAACTTTTAACGATCCATCGAAAGATGTAAAATGCTAGAATCATTTGATGAATGCCAAGAATGCGAGAAAAAAATCCATGAAAAGATCTCGGCTTGCCATCATTTGTCAAGTAATCGAATTTTTCACCATGGCAAGATCTTAATTAACCTCAAACTATCTCCCTATTCACCATGAGTCCGATTACTACTAGCCATCCGAGCGAGAATTCGATTCATCAAAGTTCATGAATAATTCACACAGAATTGAAAACTTTATGAGTCTATGGAATTGAGAGAGCCGCCAGAGGCACAAGTGCGGCAAGTCTAATCGAGTTGCGATGGTTTTGATGTTTTTGTTTGTGCGGTTTATGTGAACTCGTGTGTTATCAATTGAAGTGTGTATTTGTGATCAATTTGATTTGAATTTGTAAACTTTAATCCTCTTGAATATTGATTGATAGTAATCAAAGATTGTGGTATCATCATCACCAACAGCATCATGTCACTGGTAAAGCCGAAAAGCGAAATGACTCCAGAAGAGTTGGCCAAGCGAGAAGAGGAAGAATTTAGTACTGGACCATTATCAATATTAACACAATCTGTGCGTAATAATCAGCAAGTGTTGATCAATTGTCGTAATAATAAGAAACTATTGGGACGTATTAAAGCATTTGATCGTCATTTCAATATGGTATTAGAGGATGTTAAAGAGATATGGACTGAATTTCCCAAATCAGGAAAAGGAAGAAAAAGTAAACCGGTCACCAAGGATCGCTTTATTAACAAAATGTTTTTGCGTGGTGATTCAGTTATATTGGTTTTGAAAAATCCACATGCTGGCTAATGATCTCATTTTGTATTTTCCATATATTGTCCACCTCACACACATAACCCCCCTAAACACACATCTAAACACTTTACCGCAAAAAACACACAAAATTAAAAAGCTGATCTCTTTTTGTATCAATTTCACGCGCTTCTCTCTCTTTCTTTCATTCGTAACAAGCTCGTTCTTTAACCACGATCAACTTGATAATCATCCTCTTTCGATTACCAAAAGTAATCAGATCAACCAGATAGAATCAGAGATTGAGATTAAGCTGACTATCATCAAATGATCTTCTTATTTTGATGCAACTTTATTGACATCAATTTTCATCAATCCCAACTCTATGTGGTTACATTCAGACACACGTGATTCTTGACGCCACTGATCAGTGAAGATAGAGAAAGTGTGAGCAAAAGTGAGATGATGTTGATGAAGAAGCTCTTGATGTTGTTACTTTCATCAATATAAATACACACAATCTAACACAAGACACAACCTTGAAAGTGTTTTGCTTGGACAGAAAAGAAAAATTATTCTAGTTTAATTGTGATTTGATATTAATTTGTTCTGTGTTAATCTATCGATTTAGGGTTAATCAGTGTGTATTATAGCTTGTGTGTGAAGCTTTTGGACAGCATCTACATCTGAATAATACTTTTTTCGTTTAATTGCAACCACAATTTTACTTTCTCTTTCACTCCACTTTCCGGTGTATAATCAAAAAAATATCATCATGGCTCTCAATCGAAGTCAATCCTATTTAAGATCACTCATTAGACCAACCGCAAGTTTACCTCTACAAAATAATCGAAAGTCAAGGTAAGTTCATGTCCTTTTCAAGACTAAGAAACATTTTTGGTGAATTGAACAAAATATTTATCACAATCGTTAGCAATCTGAAAATATTTCTGTTCTTTTGGAATCTAGTTTTTTGCATTTATTCCGATTGTGTGGAGGAATGAAATCATCCAATATGGTTCTTCAAAATTTCGATGAATATTGACGTCAATATATCTTTCTACTTCTCTTATTTCATGTAGTTGGTGGAGCAATGTGGAAATGGGTCCTCCAGATGCTATTCTTGGAGTCACCGAGGCATACAAGAAGGACACTAATCCAAAGAAAATTAATCTAGGAGTTGGAGCATATCGTGATGATGATGGTAAACCATACGTTCTGCCGTGTGTAAAGAAAGCTGAAGAGATGATCATGTCCAAAAATATGGACAAAGAATATGCCGGCATTGTTGGTGTTCCAGAATTTTGTCAAGGAGCAGCTACATTAGCTTTCGGTGAAAATAGTCCGGTGATTAAGGAAGGTCTCAATGCTACTGTTCAGGGAATCTCGGGAACAGGATCACTGACCATTGGGGCATACTTTTTGAATCATTTTTTCCCTGGAATCAAAGAAGTCTACATGCCAACTCCAACTTGGGGCAATCATATACCTTTATTTAAACGAGCTGGTCTCACTGTCAAACAATACAGATACTACGATCCTAAAACTTGTGGCTTCGACTTTGCCGGTGCACTTCAAGATCTAGCTAAAGTTCCCGAAAAATCGATTGTCTTATTGCATGCTTGTGCTCATAATCCCACAGGAGTTGATCCTAAGGTGAGATTTGTGCTTCTTATTAATCAAATTGAGGCCAGATTCATGTCAGCAAATGATAAACTTCGAATTGCTTGATGAACTATTTTTTAATCTTATTCATATTTTTCCTTCCAAATTCCCGATATTTTTCTCATTCCAGCCTGAGCAATGGAAGGAAATGTCTAAAGTCATAAAATCACGAAACCTCTTCCCTTTCTTCGATATGGCTTATCAAGGATTTGCTACCGGTGACATTACTCGCGATGCCGGTGCTCTTCGAATGTTCATTGATGATGGTCATATGGTGGCCCTTTCTCAATCTTTCGCCAAGAATATGGGATTGTACGGCGAGCGAGTTGGCGCTTTCACCATGGTTTGTTCATCAAAAGAGGAGGCAGCTCGTGTCATGTCGCAAATAAAGATCATTATTAGACCTATGTATTCTAATCCACCGGTCCATGGAGCCAGACTAGCATCCACAATTTTGCACGATAAAGATTTACGTGCTCATTGGTTGAAAGACGTCAAAGGAATGGCTGATCGAATTATTGGAATGCGAACTAGACTCAGAGATGGCCTGGCCAAAGAGGGATCATCTCGAAATTGGCAGCATATCACTGATCAAATTGGAATGTTTTGTTTCACTGGAATGAACTCGGAACAAGTTGATCGTCTGATCAAAGAGTTTAGCGTTTACCTCACCAAGGATGGAAGAATATCTGTTGCGGGCATCTCGTCTAAGAATGTTGACTACCTCGCTCATGCTATGCATCAGGTCACTAAGTGACCTGAATCAGAAATTTAATTTTTTCGTATACCTTTAATCTTCGAAATTTGAGAGAATAATTCTTGTTCCGAAAATGTTTAATTGTCAATATCAGAATCATACCCTGTCCTTCCCAAAAAACAACGATTTTTGCTAGTTATCAAATGAATTTTTGCGGCAGTATTGGTTTTTGTTGTTTCTTTAGTAAAAACAATACAAAATGATGTTGTCTGAATGATTTCACCAAATTTGACAATCCTCTAATCGTTCCCGAAGTACCAAATATTACCTCAAAAATTCTATTTTAGAAGATTCAAGCAACAAGACGGTCCTATTTGGTAGATAAGCTTACTGAATAGGTTGAACGATTAGGTACAGTTTGAATAGTTTGGCTCCCAGTCTTCCGCTGATAGGTATGTGCTCCTAAGTTGATTGAATTTTCGTGGTGATTGGTCTCTTTGGAATAGAGCATCTGATAACTTTACCATGCAAGATCTCCTCACAAAAAGATACCAAAGTGCAATGAAGGTCATGGCAAAAAGTGAAGTACTCATTAAAAATATTAGAAATGTGTCCGTAATATCAGAAACTTGCTCATAGTCCGAGGAAATTTCAAACAACATGTCCTCTGTTATCATTTGGGGTACATAATCATCCTCAATAGGAGTCACAACACGAAGAGTTCCGAAGGCAGGGAATTTACGTCCATACTCGTTGAGAAGGCATGCATAAATACCAGAATCTCTCATGCTAACATTAGTAATTTGGAGAGATACAGTATAACTGTAATAAACCTCTTCAGGATTGTTTTTTTCAATTGGAACGTCCAAAATTCGGAAATGAATACCGTCAATCTCAATCGGTCCATCACCTAACCAATCGTTCATTGCCCTTTCTTTTGAACAATTTTTTATCCACTAAAAAGAGAAAACTTGAAACATGACACACAAATGATGACAAATGAGGCTCATTACTTACTTTAATATCATGACTTAAAATTAAATCGGTCCTATAATCACAATGGAAAGTTACACTTTGTCCAATTTTCGCTATCTTGCTTTCAGGATAAACACGGATCATATTGATGTTTCGGAATGCTAATTCACTCATTTTATCTAGAATAGAGAGCTAAATGAAAAAATTGGAGAACTACCTCCGATGATAATGTACTCACCGTTGTTGATGATTTTAAAAACTTTTAAAGTCTTATTGGTCTCCGCCGAGGTGCAATGATATGTTCCATAATCACCGAAATCAACATAATTAAGGGATAAAACATGTCCACGAATATTAATCAGAGAGAATGGGTTGTCTTTCTTCACCAGTAGTTTACCATCTTTAAACCATCGAACCTTGGGCTTCGATGTTTTATTACTCTTTTTTGTCGGACATTTCAATCGAATTGATTCTCTTGGAAGTCTTTTGATCACCTCATTTTGATCGGCGATCAACATGGTAGTGGAGGCTTTTGGTGGATCTAGACAAAGGAGGAGAAAGAATGTGGATAGGTACCTTTAGGATGATCACCTTTCATCATGAGATGAAAAAAATGATAAGCCACAGATATACCTATTTTGGAATTGCCTACCACTTGATGATGTGACAGAAGAAGAATGATCAAAAAATTGATGATCAACAAACAAATCAATTTAATTATCATGTTGCACGGCGGTTAAAAAAGGCATGAGTATTCTCATGTCAGATCGGAATGCGTAAGTGAAGAAGCTTTTTCCAACTTCTTTCGATGTTATCAGGAAGGGTTTGTGAGAATCTTTCACAAAGGGCTTCTACAGTTTCCAAGGCCTTGTCAATATTATAGGAAGTCAGCTCTCTTGGATAGGGGTCTTATATCCACATCCAAGTGCCCAGGACGTTCAGGGCACTTCCTATAGGGTGTGTTGTGTCCACCGACTCCCGAATAGAAGCCCTTCTATTGGTGAAGGATGAAAATCATTTCGGCATTTTATCTGCTTCCATGTATGTCCATCTTGAGGAAGCCAAAATTTTACCCTCTCCTCTCTTTCTTCAATCAATTACTCTGATTCATGTAATTTGAGAGAATAATTATTTTTCCCAAGATGTTCAAATAACGTTATCAGAATCACATTTCCATCGGAAGCAGCAATTCTGGCTCATTATCAAAATAAATTTCTCACAGTATTCACTTTGGCTGCCATGTTCGCGATACTAATGAACTGATTCGTTTTCCAACTATTTACTTCTGTCTGATAAACTAGTCAATTCTGTCCAAATCTGAATTTTTAACATTTTTCTGTGTCTAAAGTACTGATAAGAACAATAGAAAACAATTCTGTGTCCGATAATTTTCTCAACCTCCGATTCCATTCAGACCATTTTTTTAATCACTGTGTTTTATTTAGGCTGAACAATACAGAGAGATTCTAGATTAATTTAACAAGAAAAACCTACTGACCCGATGGATTGACTGATCAAGTGAAATTGTGATCATTGAACAACTTGGCCTTTGATCACGTCGGCATATCCCATTCGGTTAACTGCTGTGGTGATTGATTTCTCGGAGTCAGAGCTTTAGATATTCTTTCAATGCAAGATTTTATCACCAAAATATACCAAAGTCCAACGAAGACAATAATGAACAGCGATGAGCTCAGCCCAAGCGCAAGGAATGTGTTCGAATGATCAGGAATCTGCTCTTGATAGTCCGAAGAAATTTTAATCAACAAGTCTTCGGTCATTATTTGTTGTTGATGATCTTCTTCTCTATGAACCACGACACGAAGAGCCGTGAAGGCATAAAACTGATTAATACTATCATTAAGAAGGCAAGCATAATTGCCAGAATTTCTCAACTGGACATTCTTGATTTTAAGAGATGTGCTAAAATAATAGTAAGCTTCATTTGATGGATTGCCTATTACAATCGGGACATTTAAAACTTTGTAATTTGAGCCGTCAATCACTATCGGTTGTTCACCAGACACATTGTTGAACACTTCGTCTTTGGAATAATTTTTTAGCCACTGAAAAGGAGAAACTTTCACTATGCCACTCATCTTATCACCTCATCACTCACCTTGATATCATAATTTGTAAAAGATTTGATTCTGTAATAACACTCAAAAGTGACATCTTTTCCGACTTCCACAATCTTCTTCTCAGGATGGACACGGATCTTGTGGATATTTCGAAGAGCAGTATCACTTATGTCATCTATAAGGGAAAGATTCGAATGGATGGAAGTGAATTTTATCCGAGCAATTAAGAATCACAACATTTATTGCTCTGATGATAAAGTCCTTACCATTCAGTGTAACTTTGAAAACATTTAAAGTCTGATTGGTTTCTCTTGAAATACAATGATAGGTGCCATAATCATTGTAGTCAATGTAATCAATCGATAAACGACGGCTGTGAATCTCAACTCTCGGAATCTGGAGTTTCCTTTTCTCAATCAGTTTACCATTTTTAAGCCATCGAACTTTTGGTCTTCCATTACCATCACTCTTGTCCGTTACACATCTCAATTCGAGCGGTTGACCAGGAAGCTTTATGATCACTTCTGGTCGATTGGTAACCAACGTGGTTGATGACTCTTGACAAAGGAGGAGAGAAAAAATGCATAAAATTACTTTCAAGATGATAATAATCCTTTATTATAAGTGAAAAGAGGTAAATTTATGAATATACCTTTGTCAGGAATGCTAACCACTTGATCATAGTGTGACAAAAACAGAATGATTAAAATATGGATAAACAAACCAATCAAATTGATTAACATGCTGTACTGAGAGTGATAAATGGAAAATTAAACTGACATCGTATACCAAACGGATGTTCAACCGAAGAGGCATCTTTCCGATCTCCTTAATGCAATATGAGAAGCTTTTATGAATCCTTCAGGGAGAGTTCTTCTGGTAACAAGGCATGGCGACTTGCTATTAGCAAGGGATGGCAAATTAGCGCCTTTTGGGTATTCAACTTCCATCCCTTTCAAAAGATAAGAGAGTTCAAAAAAAACGTCAGACTTCTAGATTCAACTGGCTAGACCATGTTTTTCAGCAAATATTCTGATCATGGTTGAGTTCAACTTCTGATGCGATTTTCACATTTTGAACAATGTTCATGACAATTTTTTCAGGCGCTCGAAAATTTTCTCGAATTTCAAAATTAATTGATCCATCCAATCTATTTATGGTGAAGTTTTTTGTCTTTTCGAATATGAGAGTTTTTTCTTGTGAAAATTTTGAAATTCTGTCTCTTGGAGAAAACTTAGTCGATAACGGAAAGTGTTTCTAACTATTGAGCCCCCTTTTCTCAGTTTTGCAGTTGAGATAATTACAAAAAATTTATTATGAGGCTTGTGCAAAGAGACTCAATATCATGAAAATTGGGTGAAGAATTATTAATCGCTCAGAAACAATATGTTTGGAATGGAGGCACCTTACCATGGAAGATAAGATAGGTGCTAGTGAGAACTCAGAGCTCAAAGCTCTTGATAAATTGAATGCAGAACGAGAAACATGTCCGAAAAATCCAAATGAATTATTATAAAAAAATTCCACTTATCCAATCGGTTTGTACCCTCAAGACGATATCGATTGATAAATCGAATTAGGTGGGTAGCAAAACTTGGCTCTTCACCAATGCATTCCAAGAGTAATTGTTCACTGTCGTTGGAATGTTTTATCAAGTCAGAGAAGCTTCCTCAATCTCGAAACAACTGAGCTGAATGATATCAAAACTTTCTCTTTCATTTGTTACTTCCTCACCTTGATTTGTATTGTGATTTCATCTTTTTCTATCAAAAACTTCCCATTTATTTTGTTCACCTCTAATTGAATATCTGATTGTGTGTCCATATTCGGAAAACAGAACAAAGTAGCAAAATGATGAACAATGGCATGCATGATAAGTTGATATCACGAGAGCAAGCAATAAAGTATTCACTTTTTAATTGTCACAAGAGGTTGTATCAAGCTTTACTGAGAAAATTGAGAAAAAGTTTTTTGCAATGATGTTGATTATTTTCACTATTTTTGCAGTGATCTTGAGTTTTCCATCACTTTGCCTATCCGAAAATAAAGTGAAGGGACAAAATTGGGCTGTTTTAGTGGCCGGTTCGAGAAAGTTTGTTAATTATGCGGATCAAGCCAATGTTTGTCATGCTTTCCACGCTATGGTAGCTCATGGAATCCCTAAATCCAATATAATTGTCATGATGTTCGATGATATTGCCAATAACAAACTGAATCCATTTCCGGGTACAATCATCAATCAACCGCATGGTCCTAATGTCTATCAAGGGGTGAACAAAGATTATACTCGTGAAGATGTTACTCCAGAGAACTTCATGAAAGTTCTACTCGGTGATCCAGAACTCAAGAAGAAGGGGAAAAAAGTTCTCGAAAGTGGACCTGATGACAATGTTTTCATTTACTTCGCAGATCATGGTGGCTCCATGACAATTGAATTTCCAAGAGATATTCTCACAGCTCAAGATCTAGTGTCCACTCTTGTACAAATGCACGAGAAGCAGATGTACAATAAGTTACTCTTTTATTTGGACACTTGCTACTCCGCTTCAATGTTTGAAGGACTATTACCAAACAATATTTCCATCTATGCAACAACATCAGCCAATTCAACTGAAAGTGCAATGAATTGTTTTTGCAATCAAATTCAAGGAGCATGCTTGGCATCTCAGTATAGCTTCAATTGGATCGTTGATTCTGATGTGGGAAAAGATCTTGGTGACAAAACCGTGGAACAACAGTTTCAGCTTGTTAAAAATGAAACTAGTCTGAGTCATCCTCAAGAATTCGGAGACCTTACGATTGCTAACATGCCCTTGTCTGTCTTTTTTGGTTCCGTTAATCCGCCTCCAAAACCAAATCTAATACAAAAATGCGATGATCCAATATACAAGCGAGAAGTGCCTCATCATCATCTCAAAATGAGAATCGCTCGAGCTTCTGATGAAGAGAGACCAGAACTTCAGAGGAAACTGGACCTCATGATCGAAGCTCGTGAATATGCCCATCAATCCGTTCGATCTGTTGTCCAGCATCTTTGTTCGAAGGGACACTGTGAATTTTCAGAGGACATGATTGACCAGAGGAGCATACCAATCACTCGTCATGATTGTGTTGAGAAGCTAATTCGTACTTTCAATTCACACTGTTTCAATCTTGCCGAGAATCCTTACACAACCAAGTACCTACATGCTATGGTCAATATTGCTGAAGGGTTGGGAGAAACTGATCTCGATGGCAATTGTTTGCTGGTCATCTCAGACCTATCGAGAGCATGCATTTTGATGTTATCGAGTAGTAAATATGAGCAAATTCTATGATTCTCTTGTTAAATGATAATGGAATGATTTTTAGATTTTTCAGATTACATCAATAGCTACAGCAATCCTTTTTCTTCTTCCGATGAGAGATGGTATCTTTGCCACGAGCACGAGTGCGTAAATCTTCTTTTTCTATTGAGAAATTGAATGAATAAATGGGCAGGCGATCAAAAAATTGCTGCAAATTGAGAGAAAATCGATAGTGATTACTTGATGAGCAGTAGAATATCTTTCTCCCTCTTCTCTTTCTTTTTCTCTGATTGAAAACAAATTTCATCAAGAGTTGGCTCTGGCCAGAGCGAAGAACAGCCCAGTTCTGTCCATTTTTCTTGAGCGGATGAGGCAATGATGGCAATAAATTGGATTATCAATGTATATTGAGACTACAAATGACTGATCGCGAGTGAGCTATTGTCTCTGCCAGTGAAAATTTCCCACGTTGAGCTTGCAACTCAGAACGAAAAATGATTTATTATTGATGAATAATACTTAGCACTCCAAAATTTTGTTGATCTCTCTTATCGTAATCTGTTTCCTAGAATTGAGACAGTATAGCTGCAGTGAAGTTGGAAAAAGTTGAGCCTCTGATTCCTAGAAGGTGTCTCGATCTCGGTGGATCAAGGTTGAAAAAAGTGATATTTTCGGTGATGGTTAGCCATCGCAATTGCTGAATACTTTTACATGGAAATCAGCGAGAACATCAAAAAATTAACCAACAAATGCGGATAAATAAGAACTCATGATACCAATCGAAACAATTATCTAACCAACAGGGACTGAAAAAACTTTTTTGACGATGAGGTGCTATGCTCTTTTTCAATCGACCAATCGACTTTTTGGAATCAATTTCATCCTGATTCGTTGACATATTCTTCCTGTTCGACGAAGCGGTTCCTCTTTTGGTGGAACTCAACTCCAGAATTTTGAGCTAGTGATGAGCAACGGCACCAAATTATGAGGTTTCGGTGTTTCTAGTCCGATAGGGAAGATTATGAGTCAGATCACTTTCGTCTAAAAAGTATGGACTTTCGACTTGAGGTTCTCAGAATTGATTGGATGCAATATAATTCATTTAATGGCTTACCAGCAAACAATCTGATCGGGAGGCGTTATTGACTCGACCCATATTTGATCGAACTCACATTCTGCACAAATCAATGTTTAATTCATTCCAAGATGTTTCGTTTCGTGTTCTTTGGTCTTCTCTTCGTCGCCACCCATGGCAAATCAACTGTTCCTTCTGGTATTCATCCTCTTTCAGATGAGATGATTAACCGTATCAACAGTTTGAACACTACATGGAAGGTGAAAGTTAATTGCTTTAGATTTTCATGGAAGCATAATCAATGAAAAATTTCGTTCCTTCAGGCTGGTCGTAACTTTGAGCCATCTCAGTTAGACTATGTGAAAAGTTTGCTCGGTGTAATACGAGATGATAATGGGCCTCGACTACCACTCAAGCATATTGAGATCCGCGATGATATTCCCGATACTTTCGATGCTCGTCAGCAATGGCCAGACTGTTCAAGTATCAAACTGATCCGTGACCAATCTGACTGTGGAAGTAGCTGGGCTTTCGGTGCAGTTGAATCAATGTCAGATCGTATCTGCATTGCTTCTGGCGGCAAGACTCAAGTTAACATCTCTGCTGAAGATTTGGTACTTGCTACGCTCAACTGAATAGGTGGGACAAATAATGGTGATTAATTTTATTCTTAGATATCATGCTGCGATTTCTGTGGAGATGGATGCCAAGGAGGCTATTCAAGTTTCGCTTGGCAATACTGGGCTAACTCAGGAATTGTTACTGGTGACCTTTACCATGGAGGCGGATGTCGACCATACTCAATCAAGCCTGTCCATCATGCTCATGAAATTGCTCCAACTCCATCATGTAATCATACATGTCAATCTGGTTATCCCAAGACATACAAGCAAGATTTATATTTTGGTTTGGATCCTTTCGTCCTTCCATCAGATGTGAAAACTATCCAGATCGAGATCATGATCTATGGTCCTGTTGAAGCTCTTTTCCAAGTTTACGCTGATTTTCCATTTTACAAATCAGGTGAGTAAATTTCATTGTTTCTTCTGATCAGATAGTGAAAATAAATCTTTTTGGCGTTTGATTTATTTTCTAGGCGTTTACGTTAGACAATCTGACCATTTGCTCGGAGACCATGCAATCAGACTCATCGGATGGGGAACTGAGAATGGAACTGATTATTGGTATGTTAATTTGTTCGATTATTTCAATAGCTTCAGTCCAAGAACTACAAAATCACAATTTATTTTGTCTTCGTGTTCCTCCAAGGTTGGCTGCCAATTCTTGGGGTACTGACTGGGGTCAAAATGGTAAGTAAAAAAATTTGGTACTAGATCAATTCACACTAGTAATCACATTCAATCAACTAATGAAAAAATACAATGTCTATTATTTTTTCATCAGGTTTATTCAAGATCAGACGTGGAACAGATGAGTGCAATATCGAGGATGATGTCAATGCTGGTTTACCACGCCTTTAATTGGTTGAACTGACCATCAGTCCAAACATATGTGTATATGTTTATCGAGCAATAAATTTCTGAATTTTCGAATTTCAGATTGAATTAGAATTTGTTTGAGGAAATTTCGAAAAATTCATCGGAATTATGACCTCTCCACTCTAAATTATTTCCTTGAAGTATGTCTTCCCCTTATCGTGGCGAGCGAAAGAGAGAACTCAGTTCTGTCATAGGTATTGTGATTGGAAATTGATTATCATCATTGCCAATACAATGTAACCTTAAATCAATTATGGTAATGATGGTACAGAGCATCTTAAGAATTCTAGTGAGAGATCTGGAACTCAAGAGAGAGAGAGAGCGAAAGTTCTTGTAAGCGGTTCTTATCATGCTTTCATCCATTTCCTGAGAAATAGGAGAGTCATGACAATTTTTTTTCGAAAAATTACACTTCTATCCTAGATCAAGTGCATAAGATGTGCAACAAGTTGCTATTCCATTGGAACACATATTACAATGCCTCAAAGTTCAAGAGACTTTTCTTGTACATTATTTCTAACGAAGCAACATTAGCAGATTCGATGTAGGAGTTGAATTTTAATTTCATCATTCATTCATTTATTCATGTATTGAAGGAGGGTGCATTACAGTACAGCTCTGATCTGACCATAAGTTAAAAAGAAAGAAAAGATTTCAGTGTCATAACTTTATTTTAGGGGACACTCTTCAAACGAAATAGTTGATCGAGGAGATTCACCTAGATTGTATTGATTAACTTCGTTGCACATTCGATTCTAATTGTTTCAATCACATCAGCTACAATAATCCAGAATTCATACACAATTTACTAGTATTCTCTTGAGGCATGAAGTTAGTGAGACCCAGTTAGAAAGAAGAACGCAAAATATGCAGATCTTTTGTATTTCATTAAGAAATATCGACCGGTCGATATTGCTGAGAGATTAAAAGCTGACGATCTTGTTAGTTGATTTGTGGAAACTGATAAAAGTATTAGTGCATAACGTGGCAAGTGATTGATCTATTTCTCTGAACAGCCTTGTCCTTAGAGAACTCAGAGTCCTCTAAAACAGAGATGTTGGAAAACAGATTGAACAGATCATAATAGTCACGAGATTAAACCTGGAATTCATTCACACTCACTACCTAAGCAGTCGAATTCTATGAAACCTGGAACTTGAAATGTACTCGTGTGCTCAATGGGGAGAAAGCTTGCTCCAAAGATCATCACAAAAAGATGTCAAAAAAGTTGCATGAACAAATTCTAATATATAAGTTTATAATTTATAAATAAAAAGATGACCAATAGTATCATTTTGCATTTAGAAGATCGACTAACAAGTCTTTCTACAAAGGTTGATCTGAAACTGGAAAGTTGGGGGCATAGGCTGAACAAAATGAAATTTTGTCACAAAAAATTTCAGCAAATGTTTTTGAGTGCATGTTACGACTGATCAAGTTAACAATGTTTAGTTGCTCTTGAATTCTGGACGAATCAATAATAACATCTGACGACTGATCTGCGAACTAATGTACTTGGAAGTATTGTGATCGAATTATCACACTTATCCAGACCAACACGAAAACAGTGTGCCATGAAGGAACAACTCGACAGAGGGGCGTTATTATCCAACCAATATATAATCGAATACTCTGTTCACTCAGATCAACAATCGTGATCGATTTCATCCTAAGATGCTTCTTTTTGTGGTCTTTGGTCTTCTCTTCTTAGCCACCTATGGCAAACAGATGGTTCCTTCCGAAATACATCCTCTTTCAGATGAGATGATTAACCGTATCAACAGTTTGAACACTACATGGAAGGTAAGAGTTTATTGCTTTAGATTTTCATGAAATCATGAATCAATGGAAAATATCGCTCCTTCAGGCTGGTCGTTACTTTGAGCCATCTCAATTAGACTATGTGAAAAGTTTGCTCGGTGTAATACGCGATAATAATGGCCCTCGACTACCACTCAAGCATATTGAGATCCGTGATGATATTCCCGATACTTTCGATGCTCGTCAGCAATGGCCAGACTGTTCAAGTATCAAACTGATACGTGACCAATCTAACTGTAGAAGCTGCTGGGCTTTCGGTGCTGTTGAATCAATGTCAGATCGCATCTGCATTGCTTCCGGAGGCAAGACTCAAGTTAACATCTCGGCTGAAGATTTGGTACTTGCTACCCTCAACTCACTAGATGGGACAAATAATGATGAATAATTCTTTACTTAGATCTCATGCTGTTATACCTGTGGATATGGATGTAAAGGAGGTTATCCAAGTGATGCTTGGCAACACTGGGTTAAATCAGGAATTGTTACTGGTGACCTTTACCATGGAGGCGGATGTCGACCATACTCAATCAAGCCTGTCCATCATGCTCATGAAACTGCTCCAACTCCACCATGTAACCAGATGTGCCAATCTGGTTATCCCAAGACATACCAGCAAGATCTATATTACGGTAGCGATGCCTACGTCCTCCCAATAGATGTGAAAACTATTCAAACCGAAATCATGACCAATGGTCCAGTTGAGGCTGATTTCCAAGTTTTTGCTGATTTTCTATCTTACAAATCAGGTGAGTGAATTTCGTTGTTTCCTCTGATCAGATTGTGAAAATAAATTTTTTCGGTGTTTGATCTATTCCCTAGGTGTTTACATCAGACAATCTGACGATCCGCTTGGAGTTCATGCAATCAGACTCATCGGATGGGGAACTGAGAATGGAGTTGATTATTGGTTTGTTAATCTTTTCGATCGTTTCAATAGCTTCAGAAATATCCAATTTATTTTGTCTTTGTGTTCCTCCAAAGGTTGGCTGCCAACTCCTGGGGTACTGACTGGGGTCTAAATGGTAAGAAGAAAAAATTTTGATGCTAGATAAACTTACACCAGTGACCACATTCAATCAAGTAATGCAAAAATACAATGTCTACAATTTTCTTCATCAGGTTTATTCAAGATCAGACGTGGAACAGATGAGTGTCAAATCGAAGATGATGTCAATGCTGGTTTACCGCGTCTTTAATAGGTTGAACTGACCATCAGTCCAAACATATGTTTTTTCCAGAAATTTGGTCGCAATTATGATCCTTCTACTATTAATTTCCTTTCTTCTTGAAATATTTCTTCTACCAATCGTTTCGAGAAAGAAAGAGAGAACTCAGCTCTATCATAAGTATTGTAATTGAAAATGTTGCAGCATGTTTAAAGAGATATCAGTTAATCATGCTTGCTAATTGGTTTCATCCAAAACACTGCGAGCTTTATCATAAATCGATTAATCTGTTCTGATTTCTATCTACAAGTGAACAGGGAGTATGATAATGATGGCGCAGAACATCTTAAAAGATCTAGAACTGGAAATAGAGAGTGAAAAAGTTCTTGAAAGCGATTCTCATCATACTTTCTTCTCTTTCCAACCCCGATGAAGTGGTAATATCATCGTAATCATAACAAACATCATCTTGAAATTCTGATATTTTTTCACACTGAACACCTGAGCAGTCGAATTCTATCGAATCTGGCACTTTAAATGTACTTGAGTGCTCGTTGGGAAGCAAAGCTTGTCTCAAAGATCATCGCAAAATTATGTTAAAAAAGCTGCATGAACAACATCCCAGCTCATTGAGAAAAAATCAGAGAATCTGATCATGATAACTGAATTTTGTTCTAATTTATAAATAAAAGGATGACCGATAATATCATTTTGCATTTAGGGAGTCGACTTCCGAATCTCTCTTCAGACTTGAACCTAGAACTGGTAAAGTTGGATGACATAGGCTGAATAAAATGAAATTTGGTAACAAAAAATTTCAGCAAATGTTTTTGAGTGCACGTTACGACTGATCAAGTTAACAATATTCAGTTGCTCTTGAATTCTTGACAAATTGATAATAACATCCAACAACTGATCTGCGAACTAATGCACTTGAAAGTATTGTGATCGAATCATCACATTTATCCTGATCAACACGGAAACAACATATAATAAAGAAACAACTTGACTGAAGGGCGTTATTAATCGACCCATATATAATCGAACCCTCAGTTCACTCAGATCTACAGTCGTGATCGATTTCATCTTAAGATGCTTCCTTTTGTTATCTTTGGTCTTCTTTTCTTAGCCACCTATGGCGAACAGATAGTTCCTTCCGAAATACATCTTCTTTCAGATGAGATGATTAACCATATCAACAGTTTGGACCTTACATGGAAGGTAAGAGTTTATTGCTTTAGATTTTCATGAAATCATGAATGAATGGAAAATTTCGTTCCTTCAGGCTGGTCGTAACTTTGAGCCATCTCAGTTGGACTATGTGAAAAGTTTGCTCGGTGTAATACGAGATGATAATAAGCCTCGACTACCACTCAAGCATATTGAGATCCGTGATGATATTCCCGATACTTTCGATGCTCGTCAGCAATGGCCAAACTGTTCAAGTATCAAACTGATACGTGACCAATCCAACTGTAGAAGTAGCTGGGCTTTCGGTGCAGTAGAAACAATGTCAGATCGTATCTGCATTGCTTCTGGGGGTAAGACCCAAGTTAACATCTCTGCTGAAGATTTGGTATTTACAACATCAGCTTAATTGGTGAAACAAATAATGATGATTTATTCTCTCCCTAGATCTCATGCTGTGATTCCTGTGGAAATGGATGCCAAGGTGGTCTTCCGGGTCAAGCCTGGCAGTGGTGGGTTGAAGCTGGACTTGTAACCGATGACCTTTACCACGGGGGTGGATGTCGACCATACTCGATCAAACCTGACCATCATACTCATAAAATAGCTCCAACTCCAGTTTGTAATCAGACGTGCCAGTCTGGCTATCCCAAGACATACGAGAAAGATTTGTACTAGGGTAATTCTGCTTACATCGTTCCATCAGATGTGAAATCTATTCAATCCGATATCATGACCAATGGTCCAGTTGAAGCTGATTTCGATGTTTATTCTGATTTCCCATCTTATAAATCAGGTTAGTCAATTTTTCAGTTTGTGCGATCAGCTAACGAACACAAATCTTGCCTATTCTGTTCTTTTCGTTTTTTAGGAGTTTACATTAGACAATCTGACGATAAACTTGGAATGCATGCAATTAGATTCATTGGATGGGGGACTGAAAATGGAGTCGATTACTGGTATGCTGACCTCTCTAGCATTTCCTGTTCGATGAAGACTAAGAGAGAAATTTTTATTCTTTTCGTTTCTATCATCTTACATAGGTTGGTTGCCAATTCTTGGGGCGCTGACTGGGGTGACCATGGTAAGTTGGAAAACAGTTTGATTTTAGATCAACACTATGATCACTGACAATCAAGTAATGATGCATCTATCTTTCATCATCAGGGTTGTTCAAAATCAGACGTGGAACAGATGAATGCAGAATCGAACAAGATATCGAAGCAGGTTTACCACGTATTTAGAGTGCCCATCATGAAATGATTTGCTGACAAGTAAGAACATTTGCGTGTATGCATGTTCTTGAAACAATAAATTTGAATTTCGACTTTAAATTGAATTTGGAGTGTTTTGAAGAGATTTGCGCAGCCATAAAATTTAGTCAGAGCAGATTTTTTTCGAATATTAACTTATTCATTTGATCACAATCAGCACTCCATTTTGTTAGAATGTTTGATGGTTTGCTGTGGTAGTTGATCCTTTGGAGCAAAATAAATGGCCAATTCACCATCCAATCTAACTGTGTAAACTGTCAAAAATTCAACAGGTACATTGTTACGTTTCCATTCGATGAATGCACTTCCATGATCAATAATCTCCACAGTTTGGGCATTCCGAATTCATTATGCAATCCATTACAACATAGAATATCCAGTTTAAATGATGTTGGTGGTCTTTATCAAGAATCCAGGGACAAATTCATCCATCCAACCTTCCATAATGTGCAACGGAAAGCAAAGAAAAAAAGCCTATAAGATTTCGCGAACTCGAGGTCAAGTTCAAGAGTTTATCCTACTGTAGCCTTTTGGAATAGATTTGAGTTGAATATTTTATTCGAATGAATTGCTCATAGAATTTGCTCATATTTTTTCGATGAAATCATAGATGTACATGCATCAGCAAGTTCTGAGTTCACAAGTAAACAGCTTTCCGCGAGGTCAGTTGCTCTCAGTTCCTCAGCAATATTGACCATGGCATGTAGATACTTGGCTGTGTAAGGATTCTTGGCAAGATTGAAGCAGTGGGAATTGAAAGTACGAATTAGCTTCATCGAACAATCATGACGAGTGATTGGCGTACTCCTCTGGTCAACCATGTCCTCTGAGAACTCACAGTGTCCCTTCGAACAAAGATGCTGGACAACAGATCGAACGGATTGATGGGCATATTCACGAGCTTTGATCATGAGGTCCAATTTCTCCTGAAGTTTCGGTCTCTCTTCATCAGAAGCTCGAGCAATTTTCATTTTGAGAAGATGAAGAGGAGCTTCTCGCTTGTCTGTTGGATCATCACACTTTTTTATCGGATTTGGCTTCGGAGGCGGATTAACGGAACCAAAAAAGGCAGATAAAGGCCTGTCACCAATGGTGAGGTCACCATACTCATGTGGAGTGCTCAAATCAGTGTCGTTTTTGACAAGACGGAATTGTTGCTCCACTGTTTCATCACCAAAATCTTTGCCCACATCAGAATCAATCATCCATCCGATACTGTATTGTGATGCAATACAAGCATCATTGATAACATCGCAGAAGCAATTCCATGCTGGCTCGGTAGAATTGGCCGATGTTGTCGCATAAACAGAGATGTTGTTTGGCAAAATTCCTTCAAACATGGAACCAGATTCACATGTGTCTAAATAGAAGAGCAATTCGTTGTACATTTTTTTCTCATGCATTTCCTTGAGGGTCGCAATGAGGACATCAGCAGATAACATATCATTTGGAAAGAGAATCGTCAGAGGACCACCATGATCGGTGAAGTATATGAAAACATTATCATCAGGACCACTTTCGAGAACTTTTCCACCTTCCGCTTTCAATTCTGGATCACCGAGTAGAACTTTCATAAAGTTCTCTGGAGTAACATCTTTACCAATGTAGTTCTTAATCACTCCTTGATAGACATCAGTACCATTTGGTTGATTGATGAGTGTACCAGGATTTGGGTTTTCCTCATCATAGGCTACGTCATCATACATCATTACAATTATATTGGACTGAGGAATTCCATGGGCTACCATATCATGGTAAGCGTGACAAACGTTAGCTTGATCAACATAGTTGTAGAATTGACTAGAGCCAGACACAAGAACAGCCCAATTCTGTCCATTTTTCTTGAACGGATGAGCGAAGCTTATGCTGAAATTTACAACTAAAAGAACGATAATAAAAGACTTCATGACTTTTTACCAATCACACCCTCCAAGTGACTAGCTCATAACTCTGATTCAATTAATGGTTATGGATTGAGTTGGATTATCAATGTATATTGAGAGACTGCAAATGACTAATCGCGAGTGAGCTATTGTCTCTGCCAGTAAAAACTTCACGCTTCGAGCTTGCAACTCAGAACAATTGAAAAAATAAATTATTATTGATGAATAATACTTACCACTCTAATATTTTGTTGATCTCTCTTATCGTGATCTGTTTCCTAGAATTGAGAAAGTATAGCTGCAATGAAGTTGGAAAAAGTTGAGCTTCTGATTCCTAGAAGGTGTATCTGGGTGAATCAAGGTTAAAAAAAGTGATATTTTCGATGATGGTTAGCCATCACCATCGCTAAATAATTTTACATGGAAATCATCAAGAACATCAAAAAGTTAATCAACAAATGTGGATAAACCAGATCCCATGATAACGGAATTATCTAACCAACAGTGGATGAAAAAACTTTTCTGACAATGAGATGTTATTGCTTGTTTTCAATCAAACTTTCAAATTTGCAAACAAACTTTTCAGAATGGATTTCAGCCTAATCGGTTGATATATCTTCTCTTTCCAACGAAGTGGCTCTTCTGTTGATAGAATTTAACGCCAGAATTTCGAGCTAGTGATGAGCAGTCGGGTCAAACTAGTCCGATAGGGAAGATCATGGGTCAGATCACTCTCGTTTGAAGAGTGAAGACATTCAAATTCAGATTCTCAAAATTGATTGAATGGAATATGATTTTAAATCTAACTTTTTAATAGTTTACGAGCAAACAAAACTGAGATACCGCGTACACTGCATGATTTAACTTTAAGGATATCTTGTTACCTGTTCTAAAAATTCTTTCCACATCATATTCTTGATAGTGTTTTTCTGATAATATTACTGAGTTTAAAATATTCTCTCATATCTATCAGCTGGGATGATCAATCGACACGCTTCTTCAAGCTCAGATGCAACCTGAGAGCACTTCTTTTCGACATGATCTGCTTCCAATCCCTCAGCAATATTGGCCATAGCGTACAGGAACTTAGTTGTGTAAGGATTCTTGGCAAGATTGAAACAGTGCGAATCGAACGAACGAATTAGCTTCTCAACACAATCATGACGACTGATTGGTGTGCTCCTCCGATCAATCATATACTCTGAGAACTTACAGAGTCCCTTCGAACAAAGATGCTGAACAACAGATTGAACGGACTGATGGGCATATTCACGAGCTTTGATCATGAGGTCCAATTTCTCCTGAAGTTTCGGTCTCTCTTCATCAGAAGCTCGAGCAATTTTCATTTTGAGAAGATGAAGAGGAACCTCTCTCCTATCCACTCTTTCACTGCATTGCTTTATTGGATTAGCTTTCGGAGGTGGATCAACAGGGCCAAGAAACGTCGATAGAGGCATATCTCGGATAGAAAGATCCCCGTATTCCTTAGGATAACTACTCTTGGTACGATCTTTGACAATCTGAAACTGTAGTCCAATAGTTTCACCGCCTGCATTCTTCCTAGTCTCGGTATCAACCATCCAAGCAAAGCTGTACTCTGATGCGATACATGCTCCTTCGATAACATCACAGAAGCAATTCCAAGCTAGCTCAGTCTCACTGGCCGAAGTTGTTGCATAGATTGAAATATTTTTCGGCAGAAGATCATCAAACATAGAACCAGAGTCACATGTATCCAAGTAGAAGAGCAACTTATCATACATCTTTTTCTCATGCATCAATTTGAGAGTGGAAATGAGATCACTAGCTAATAGAGAACTACTCGGAAAGCTGATCACCTTAAGACCTCCATGATCTGAGAAATAGATGAAAACATTATCGTTAGGGCCACTTTCAAGAACTTTTTTTCCTTCTGCTTTGAGTTGAGGATCGCCAAGTAGGACTTTGATGAAGTTCTGTGGATTGACATCGCCACCGGTGTAGTCTTTGATCACTTCATGATAGACATTAGTACCATTCGGTTGATTGATCAGTGTACCAGGATTTGGGTTTCTCTTATCATAGGCTACGTCATCATACATCATTACGATTATATTGGACTGAGGGATTCCACGAGCGATCAAGTTTTGATAAGCATGGCACACATTGGCTTGATCTACATAGTCTTCAAAATCTTTTGAACCGGACACGAGAATAGCCCAATTCTGTGGTTTGCCTTCATTTCCAGAAGAGAATGTAGAAACAAAACTTGTCCCATGAACAACAACAAAAAGATACAGTACACAATACATGATTAAATTCCAACTTTATTCGGTTGTTCACTATTGGAAAAGAATCTGTGCATCTCATGATGATTACTGAATCTTATTCTTATTTATATATGCAAAAATATCTGAGTCATACAAGCAATGGCAATAGAAAGCATACAACATAAACTCAGATGGAACGTTTATGTCTCAAGACAATTAGCTGCTCAATTCATCATCAATAAATCGCGACGGGCGTATTTAAATTTCTGTTAAATTACATCTCTGAACATTCCAAGCTAATACTTTAAATGCTTTTCTCATAGAGAGCATGAGAGAAAATAGATTAACGGTGCCGTTTCAGGCAGAACAAGAAATTTTTCTTCTCAAAAATTTGGCAATTGCTGTAGTTATTCTCCCAGAAGATTCAGGGTATTTGACATGGATTGGACCACATAGAATCTTGACCACGAGAAAATTGTAACAAAAATTTTTGAGAGTATGACTCATTCAATCCGATTAATCATAACTCGAGCGTTCCTGAATTACTGTTCAATCGATAAGATCATCGGATGATTAATCTACGAACGAATGCACTTGGAAGCATTGTCATCGAATGATCGCATTCATCCGAATGAATACGGATAAGATGGCATACCAAACCGATATAATCTGATTGGGAGGCGTTATTAGCTCGACCCATATATAATCGAACTCACATTCTGCACAGATTCACACTCGTTGTTTAATTCATTCCAAGATGTTTGGTTTCGTGTTCATTGGTCTTCTCTTCGTCGCCACCCATGGCAAACCAACTGTTCCTTCTGGTATTCATCCTCTTTCAGATGAGATGATTAACCGTATCAACAGTTTGGACACTACTTGGAAGGTAAGAGTTTACTGCTGAGCTCTCCCTGAGATTAGAGAACTAATATCACCGTTTAACCTTCTAGGCTGGTCGAAATTTTGAACTATCTCAACTGGACCATGTGAAAAGTCTACTGGGTGTAAGACTCGGTGATAACAAACACCGACTACCGGTCAAGAATATAAAGATTCGCGATGATATTCCTGATACTTTCGATGCTCGTCAGCAATGGTCAGAATGCTCAAGTATCAAACTGATCCGTGACCAATCTAACTGTGGAAGCTGCTGGGCTTTCGGTGCTGTTGAATCAATGTCAGATCGAATCTGTGTTGCTTCCGGTGGCAAGACTCAAGTTAACATCTCTGCTGAAGATTTGGTATTTACTACTTCCAACTCACTTGGTGGGACAAATAGTGATGATTAATTCTTTTCTCAGATCTCATGCTGTGATTCCTGTGGATATGGGTGCCAAGGAGGTTATCCAAGTCAAGCTTGGCAATACTGGGTTGACTCAGGAATTGTTACTGGTGACCTTTACCATGGAGGCGGATGTCGACCATACTCAATCAAGCCTGTCCATCATGCTCATGAAATTGCTCCAACTCCACCATGTGACCAGACGTGCCAATCTGGTTATCCCAAGACATACAAGCAAGATCTGTATTACGGTAGCAATGCTTACACCGTTCCATCAGATGTGAAATCTATTCAAACCGAGATCATGACCAATGGTCCAGTTGAGGCTGATTTCCAAGTTTATGCTGATTTTCCATCTTACAAATCAGGTAAGTAAATTTTGTTGTTTCCTCTGATCAGATAGTGAAAATAAATCTTTTTGGTTTTTGATCTATTTTCTAGGCGTTTACATCAGACAATCTGACGATTTGCTTGGAGGCCATGCAATTAGATTCATCGGATGGGGAACTGAGAATGGAACTGACTATTGGTATGTTAATCTGATTCAAATAGCTTTAGAAATATCAAGAAATAGGAAATCTCAATTTATTTTGTTTTTGTGTTCCTCTACAGGTTGGTTGCCAATTCTTGGGGTACTGACTGGGGCCAAAATGGTAAGTTAAAAAAAATTCGGACACTAGATAAACTTACACCAGTGACCACATTCAATCAAGTAATGCAAAAATACAATGTCTATTATTTTCTTCATCAGGTTTATTCAAGATAAGACGTGGAACAGATGAGTGCAATATCGAAGATGATGTCAATGCTGGTTTACCACGCCTTTAATAGGTTGAACTGATCACCACTCCAAACATATGTGTATATGTTTATCGACCAATAAATTTCTGAATTTTCGAATTTCAGATTGAATTAGCATTTGTTTGAGAAAATTTAGAAAAATTCGTCGCGACTATGACCCTTCCACTCTGACTTTTCTTTTTTCTTGAAATATGTCTTCGTCTGGTTTCGAGAAAGAGAGAGAACCCAGTTCTATCATAGGTATTGTAATTGAAAATGTTGAAGCGTGTTCAAAAAGATAACAGTTAATCATGCTGGCTGATTTTTTTCATCCATTTCATGGAAAATAGGAGAGTCATGACAGTTTTTTCTCAAACAATTCCACTTCTAACATGGATCAAGTGTGTTAGATTAGCAACAAGATACTATATTTCATTCCGACACATATAACTCTGCGTCAAAGTTTAAGGGTTTTTCTTTTACATCATTTCTAGCGAGGCAACATTAGCGGATTCAATTTTAATTTTAATTTCATGATTCATTTATTTATTCATGTATTGAGAAAGGGTGCATTGTATCACAGTACAGCTCTGATCTGACCATAACTTAAAAAGAAAGAAAAGATTTCGGTGTCATAACTTAATTTTAGGGGACACTCTTCAAAAGAAATAGCTCATCAAGGAGATTTGCCTAGTTTTTAATAACTAACTTCGTTGAACTTTCGATTCTAATTGTTTTAATCGCACCAGCAACGATAATTCATACACAATTAACAAGTAAGTATCTATTTGGTGCATGAAGTTAGTGAGGTCGATATTGCCTAGAGATTAGAAGCAGATGATCTGGGCTGTTGATTAGTGGAAACTCGCAGAAGCATCAGTGCATAATGTGGCAAGCGATTGATCTGTTTCTCTCAACAACCTTGTCCTTAGAGAGTTCAAAGACTCCTCTGAAACGAAGATGATGGACAACAGCTTGAACAGATCGTAATAGTCATGAGATCTGATCATGTGATCGAGTTTCACTTGATTTGATCGTCTTCCAGCATAATTAGAGCAATTTTCATCATGAGAAAGATGTAGAAATTTTAGCAACACATTGCATAATCATATTGCTTGAATGGCAGAAAATAAGGTAAAAACGGCTCAAACAATAAATTTTCTGCAGCTGGAATCAAATTAACAGGAGAAAAATTCAATCTCTTTTCGATGCAATCCCGATGAATTTCTAATACCGTCTTAATCATAACACATATCGTCTTGAAGTTCTGGAATTCATTCACACTAAGCACCTAAGCAATCGAATTCTAAGAGACCTGGAACTTGAAATGTACTCGAGTGCTTAGAGAAAGCAAAGCTTGCTCCGAAGATCATCGCAAAAAGGTGTCGAAAAGTTGTATGAACAAATTCGAACATCCCAAGAGTTTATTGTGAAAATCAGTGAATCTAATCATGATTACTGAACCTTATTCTAATTTATAAACTTATAAATGAAAAGATGTCCGGAAATATCATTTTGCATTGAGAAAATCAACTTACGAGTCTTTTTCCAGACTCTAATCTAGAACTGGTAGAGCTCGGGGACATAGGCAGAACAAAATGAAAGTTTGTCATAAAAAATTTCAGCCAATGTTTTTGAGTGCACGTTACGACTGATCAAGTTAACAATATACAGTTGCTCTTGAATTCTTGATAAATTGATAATAACATCCAACAACTGATCTACGAACTAATGCACTTGAAAGTATTGTGATCGAATCATCACACTTATCCAGACTAACACGAAAACAGCATACCATAAAGAAAAAACTTGACTAAAGGGCGTTATTATTCGGCTCATTTATAATCGAACACTCAGTTCACTCAGATCTACAATCGTGATCGCTTTCATCTTAAGATGCTTCCTTTTGTGGTCTTTGGTCTTCTCTTCTTAGCCACCTATGGCAAACAGATAGTTCCTTCCGATATTCATCCTCTTTCAGATGAGATGATTGACCATATCAACAGTTTGGACCTAACATGGAAGGTAAGAGTTTGTTACTTTAGATTTTCATGAAACCATGAATCAATGGAAAATATCGTTCCAGGCTGGTCGCAACTTTGAGTCATCTCAATTAAACTATGTGAAAAGTTTGCTCGGTGTAATACGAGACGATAATGGGCCTCGACTACCACTTAAGCATATTGAGATCCGAAATGACATTCCCGATACCTTCGATGCTCGTCAGCAATGGCCAGAATGCTCAAGTATAAAACTGATCCGTGACCAATCCAACTGTGGAAGCTGCTGGGCTTTCGCTGCTGTTGAATCCATGTCAGATCGTATTTGCATTGCTTCCGGGGGCAAAACTCAAGTTAACATCTCTGCTGAAGATTTGGTATTTACAACGCTCAGCTTAATCGATGGAACAAATCATGACCATCTCACTCTTTCTCCTCCTAGATTTCATGCTGTGATAATTGTGGATATGGGTGCCAAGGAGGTGTTCCAGCTCAAGCTTGGCGGTGGTGGGTTGACGCTGGACTTGTAACCGGTGACCTTTACCATGGGGGTGGATGTCGGCCATACTCCATCAAACCGGACCATCATACTCATAAAATAGCTCCAACTCCAGTTTGTAATCAGACGTGCCAGTCTGGCTATCCCAAGACATACGAGCAAGATTTGTACTGGGGTAATTCTGCTTATTACGTTCCATCAGATGTGAAATCTATCCAATCCGATATCATGACCAATGGTCCAGTTGAAGCTGATTTCGATGTTTATTCTGATTTCCCATCTTATAAATCAGGTCAGTCGATTTTCAGCTTGTGCGACCAGTTAACAAACGCAAATCTTGCCCCTCTTCCTGTTCCTCTCATTTTTAGGAGTTTACATTAGACAATCTAATGATAAACTTGGGATGCATGCAATTAGATTCATTGGATGGGGGACTGAAAATGGAGTCGATTATTGGTATGCTAATCTCTCTAACTTTTCATTTCTGATGTTTGAACATTAAGAGAAAAAATTTTCATTCTTTTTGTTTCCATCATCTCACATAGGTTGGTTGCCAATTCTTGGGGCGCTGACTGGGGTGACCATGGTAAGTTGGAAAAAAGTTTGATTTTAGATCAACACTATGATCACTGACAATCAAGTAATGATGCATCTATCTTTCATCATCAGGGTTGTTCAAAATCAGACGTGGAACAGATGAATGCAGAATCGAACAAGATATCGAAGCAGGTTTACCACGTATTTAGAGTTCCCATCAGGAGATGATTTGTGGACAGACAAGAACATTCACGTGTAGGCATGTTCTCGAAACAATAAATTTGAATTTTGACTTTGAATTGAGTTTGGAGTGTTTTGGAGAGATTTGCGCAGCCATAAAATTTAGTCAGAGCAGATTTCTTTCGAATATTAACTTATTCATTTGATCACAATCAGCACTCCATTTTGCTAGAATGTTCGATAGTCTGTTGTGGTGGTTGATCTTTCGGGGGCCTATCTGCTGATAGTCTTTCAATGCAAGATTTTCTTACGAAGACATACCAAAGTCCAATAAAAATGAAGATGAAAAGTGTTGTACTCAGTCCGGATACCAGAAATATGTCCATATTGCTAGAAATTTGCTCTTGATTATCTGGAGAAATCTCGACCAGCAAATCTTCAGCTATCATTTGTGACAGATAATCTTCTTCATCAGTAGGCACAACATTTAGAGCTCCAAAGCCGTAGAATTGACTATCACCATGGTTGAGAAGACAAGCATAATATCCAGAATCTCTAATTTTTACATTCTTAATCTTGAGAGATATATTGAAAAAGTAGTAAGCCTCATCAGGATAGCCTATTTCAATTGGGACATCCAAAACTTTATAATATAGACCATCGATCTCTAGCGGTTTCTCACCAAATGCCCTGGCAAGCGCTTCCTCTTTAGAACAATTTTTCAGCCACTAAGAAAAGAAACCTCAGAACATGCCACAAATGCTAACAAATAAAATTCATTACTCACCTTGATATCATATTTCATCTGGAATTCGGTCCTATAGTCACATTCAAAAGTGACATCTTGTCCGATTTTCACAATCTTCTCTTCAGGATGAACTCGAATCATATCAATGTTCCGGAGAGCTGAATCCCTTATCCTATCTGAAGGCGAGAGAATCAGATAAAGGAATTTGAATCAGGTATCGATCAAAACTAGGATAAGATGGGATGATCATGTAGTTACCATTCAAGGTTACTTTGAAAACTTTCAAAATCTCACTGGTTTCCCCTGAGGTGCAATGATATGTACCATAATCATTGTAATCAATATAATTGAGAGATAGACGACGTCCACGAATCTTGATCCTCGAAATTTTGGATCTCCGCACCACAAGAAGTCTACCATCTTTAAACCAACGAACTTTGCTAGCCTTTTGGGTTGCATTAGTATTCTTTGTTGGACATTTCAATTCAATCGATTGACTGGGAAGTCTTTTAATAACTTCGGGTCGAGGTATTGCGATTTCAGGTGGAGTTTTGGGCACATTTTGCGATCGAGCGACCTTACTTTCATCCACATGTCCACGATCATGGTCACGATCCAAGATGTAGATCAAATTTTCATTTGAGCCTGTGATCACTATGGACACATTAACCACAATTGAACCGAATCCATTGATTGCCCGACAAGTATAAGTTCCTGAATCAGTTGGACGAGCAAAATCAATGGCCAATTCACCGTCCAATGTAACAGTGTAACCTGCCAAAAATTCAACAGGCACATTGTTACGTTTCCATTCGATGAATGCACTTCGATGATCAACAATCTCCTCAATTGGACATCGCAATCGAACTGCTGAACCAATCCAGTAAGTGATCGGTTGATTGGTGACCAAAGTAGTGGAAACTCTTGGTGGCTCTGGGACATGGAAGAAACAAAAAAGGAAAACAAAAAAGGTTTAATGGTCTTCTCTCTCTTGTTTCAAAGATAAATAGAAAAAAATTGAACAATTATACAAGCTTCAAACATACCTCTTTTAGAGATGCCCATCACTTGATAAAGAGGTGACCATAAAATAATGATCAATAAATTGATCAACAAGCGAATCAAGTTGATTATCATGGTGTACTTGAAATGAAAAGTAAAATATTTCAATCATTTTCACATACTAAATTGAATGTGAGAGTTGGGAAACATTTTCTTTCCAATACTGTTTGAGAGGCTTATAAAAATCCTTCTCAAAGGGGTTCTACAGTTAACAAGGCTCAACAAGCGATGGGAATTTGATACCTCTTGGGCTTGTATTCTCCATCCTGTTAACAGATCAGAGTTTGAAAAACTGAGGCTCCCACATTTAACTGGTTGGATTATGTTTCTCATGGAAAAAATTTAGCTAAACTGATTATAGAACATCATGTCTTACTGGACATGGAGGCAATTTTCATTTATGTGTGGTTGTAAGTATGAGTTTTCGAAATTTATCATAAATTTCAATTGTAACTGATCAGTCGAAATCTATTGATAGTTTTTTTGTTCAGTCGAAAAAATATTTCTTTCGATAGTAAAAAAATTTCTCTTACCTCAATCGTAAAGATGAAATGGTTACAAAAGTTTCTTAATGAAGACTATGGAAAAAGACTCAAGGATCATGTGTAATGCAGAAAGTTATTCTCAACATTGAAAAGATTTCTAGGATTTGAGGCACATCACAGCGGAGAAAAAAATACAGTTTGTCACACAAAATCGGAGATTCCACACGAATTAAGGCACTCTTGTTCTACATTTTCTCTTCATTTCTTGGAAAATGTTTTTCATCCATCGTTTAGAGGAGAGAGAGAGAGATAGATGGAAAAAAGAACATAGCTGTGCTAACGGTATTGCCTCTGGAAAGGCGGTAGCATCCTCAAAGAGATAACGGTAAATCATAATCATGTTTGCCCATTGCTTTTCATCCTCTTAGATGATGATGGTGAAGATGGAGAAACGTAATGATTGGGTAAGAATTCAATTAGCGTTCCCTTGAACACTTCTCGCAAGCTCACACCTTGCACCGGAGAATGAATATGATCGATAATCTTCAAAAATTTGCACCACAATCAAGCCATACAAAAATTCACATTGAATGGTAACATCTTTGTCAATGTTCATATTGTAAAACCTCTAATCAGGATGTCAGAACGATGTGAATATTATCTTGAAAGAAAGAATGTGGCTCACTTTAAACACCGTTTCGTTCCTCTTCCAACTTTCTCTCACTTGAGAGTCACTTCAAAGTCTTCACACTATCTGTTTATCTATCTCTTCTTCTTCATCATCTTCTCCATCATCTTCTTTTGCTGATCTTCTTGGTTTTAAGCACCTCAACATCTCTCTCTCTCTCTCTCTCTCTCTCTCTCTCTCTCTCTCTCTTTCCATCTCTTGATTCATCAAGTTAGAACATGCACTGCTCACTTACTCGTCAGTTGATATGATTTACACAAACAGAGAAATTAGCAAACATTCGTTTTTCCTCGATTACTGTGCGAATCTTTCCGTGAAGTGTATTAATTATTTATCTTATCCATGTTTTGCGGCAGTCTTAAAAGGTGCCGACTGATTGTATCAATTGGCTTGATAAATTTGTCCTATGTATTGCCTAAATATGCCAGTATTTTGGTATTGGAAAATTTTGGTCATCTTGGGAGAAAATTGGTCGAGTCCAACGAGCCAAGTGACAAAAAGGAAGTCCATTTGCACAACAGCTGATTTTTCAATCATCACAATAATTGCAACTACCTCAAAAGGTATTGGAATGATGATAATGATCCTGTAACGAGATAATTTCCATATTCATTTCCATTCAAATTTAGTTTCAAGTTGTGCTCAACTGGAAGGATTCCAAGTTGCCAGATTGAGAGATAGAGATCCTGGTTGGTGTTACATAATGATGATGAAAAGACTTTTCGATGGGAAGCAGATCAATTTAATTCCAGTATGAACTCTGAATGAATAGAAATAGGCTACAGTTTTCAAGATGATGATTCATCAATTACAAGATAGAAACAGAGAAGAGTGAAGGAGCTGATTGGATGAAAGATCACCTTATATATATGATGATGATGACAAAATTGCCAAAAATACCCAGAATTGAACAAAAAGTGAAAACTTGGATAGTACAGGAAGAAGAAAAAGTGGCATTGGCTCTGAAGGCCTCTCAAGGTGGAAAGTTATGAATGATAAGTTTGGAGATTTTGATAAGATTCACTCATAAGATAGTATGACCACTAAAAGGCTACCCAAAAGACAATGAATTTGAATTCTCCGTATGAATAGGAATGATGAGGTGCCTGTAAACAGTGATTGAAGTCATGGTGAAAGATGTGAACACTGAAAAATGTTCTCCATCTATATTTATCAAGCGGGAAAAATGTGTTCACTAGATCCATAGATACTGCTCCTATTTTTTCGTATCAAAGAATTGGATGAGTAGACAGTAGTTCTTCTTAAAAGAGACACAGAGAAAGAGAAAGAGGGCAAATTTTGTAAAGAAATAGTTGATAAAAAGAGCGATACGCGATGAGACATGGGGGTGTGGACTGAGTGAACAAGGACGAGAAAAATCAACAATATTTTCCTAAGCTAGTAGGCTTCATAGTCTTTTAAGTGTTTTCTTCTTGTCCTTTGATGAGGTAGTTGATTTTGTTTTCTGCTTTTTCAGAGCAGGCTCTCTTTCACTTGAAGTAGAGTTGCTATTAGTGTTGATATTACTACTATTATTACTATTATTATTGTTGGTCTCTTGGGCTTTTGAGCTGGTAGGCTGATCTTCTTCCTTCTTTTCTCGTGGTGCACGAGCATGGATCTCGGTCATCATTTTTGCCCGTCTACAATAATCATCATAATGCTCGAGTAGCAATTTTCCAGCTTCTTCATTCAGTGCAGATTCTGGATTTGGTACTATTAATAAACATTTGACAGTCTGTGGAGAAAGAAAAAGAGAAGCAAGGAAATGTTAAAACAAAAGGTCAATCATGTGGTGAACCAAGAGCGTGTAGTCCTGATTGGAAATCAAGGGCAAATTGAAAACACCAAATTCGATCTCAAATAGATAAGAAAATCACCATGTATCAGGATAGAGGAAAGAGATGGATTTCAAGATCTGATAAATACAAGAGAAGAAAAAAGAAAAAAGCTCAAGAAGCTTGTAAGAGTAGACATGAGAATTTTGATTGAAGCGCCTCATTTCATCATAAAGCTTCTTGATCAAAAAACAACATTCCAAAAGCGGAGAATAAGTATCATCATCAAGAGGAAGAGGTAGAAGGGCGGAAGGATCAGTTGAAATGGCATTAAAAGAGTAACTAGACGAGTTACTCTTGTTATTGCTAAGCTGAAGATTTGTTTAAGCGTATGTGTATGATTCTTTTTGATCGGAATGTTGTAAGTCAAGAGTCAAAATGACCGGTAGCATATTAGCTATCTAGTCTATCATCGAGACAAACAAAATGCATCAATAACTCAGTATTGACCTGTGTGTTGGGATAAATTATAAAGCTGCAATGACTGTAATGTTACATTCAAGTTAGTAACGGATAAATGAGTATGAATAAAAGTAACCAATCAATTGTTGCTAGCCGATTTTGAATGTCAAGTTCTTGGAAGAAAATTGGTAAAAAAAATAATCAGCATTGATTGGATAGAGAAAAAAATCGATTGAAAGTAGAAAACGAAGAACAAGGAAGCCTAAATTGTGTTGCCACTCTGAACACTAGATTACTTGTATCCTTGACACACTTAACTCTTTCGCTCACATACAATAGAGGTCAAGCAAACTGGAAGTGGAGAATACCCAATAATTAAACAATATGAATTCGATTTGATCATGCGAGAAAATCTAGCCAAAAAAGTTCCATTTCAATTCATTCCATCGAAATCAAAATGAAAACAATGGTTATCGAATGCAATCGAACCCAAAATGAAGTGATAGATGGATAGATGGCAAAGGGGCGATAGAACCAGGTCATGAAGAGAGGGTTTCGAAGTGTAATCGAGGGAAAGAAAGATGGAAAGAGATGGAAAGAGATGGAAAGAGAAAAAGAAAAGTGGGTAGTGAGAGGAAAAAAAAATCCTCACCAAAAGGATATGCTTTATGCCCAAATCCGATTTCCAGTCTTTCTTGAGAGTGTTCACACAAATTTCGCCACTTCGTGACACATTGGGATGAAAAACTCGTGTGATAAAATATGCCTTGGGTGGTGAAGCTGGAAAATCTTGACCAAGTACCAAGCGAATTCGAAATAATCCACCAGAGTAAGGTGTACCCGCTATGAATATGTATATTGTGTGTTTGTGTGTGTACAAGTGAAGTAAACAAAAGTAAACAGAGCGTTAGAAAAAGAGAGAAGAGACGAGTTAACTTTGAGGAATAGATCAACTGAATCTGATGCCAACACACTATGGTCGATTGAACCCAGATCATTCAGCCAACATTCCAGTCAGGAATATTTATATATATATATGTTCGTAAATAAATATTTTCATCTGAGGAAACTCACCTGGGCCATCGATAACTGCCTCTATATTGGTAACATCTTCGTCATTAATCAATACCTATCAAACGAGAGAGAGAGATAGAGAGAGAAAGAAAGAGATGGAAGAGAACCATGTTTAGCATACGAAAAATATTCCAAAACACACACACATCATGCATCATTACCACAACCAAACGCATTCGAGAAGAAATAAATGAATATACGTTCAAAATGGTAAAGATGCAAAAAATCATCATCATCTGTTTACAATGATACATATGAAATCTCACCTTGATGCCCTCCAATGGTTCACCAACTAATTTGTTCAATTCCTTGGTTACTTGTCTGATTACATGAGGTGATAGATTTTCTACGTTCGATGAATTCTGCAACCATCGTCATCATGAATAGAAGAAGAAGAAAAAAAAATTCCCAATAAAAGAAGCCATGTAAAAGAGACAATTTCACAAGCCTCTCTCTTTCTTTTTCTCTCTCTCTTACGCTCTCGACATTTAAAAACATTCAAACATACACACATTTAGATCATCAACAAAGCCACAATATTTGTTGAAACTTACCGCGGACATGTTTAATGTGTTACAATAAGGTGATGATGAGAATTGGTAAGCATACACAAACACACAGACAAATATGTGAATCAATTATATGATAAATCAAAATTGATCATCACACACAATATATATCATGAAAAAATTTTGTTGCGAATAAACAGAACCAGATTCTGGTTGCAAACACAAGTGAATAGAGAGAAGACAGAACCGTTGGAAAAAGAGAGAGAAAAGAGAGAGAAGCTCACTGTATTGGCGGCTCATTCAACTTGATATGTACATGATGAAGTTCGGAAGCGAGAGAGAGAGACAAGAGAGAGAGAATAGAGAGAGAGAGCATTTCAAGTTCTAACCGAAGAAAGAATATTCCCACAGAAAGAGAGAGAGAGAGAGAGAATGTACCGGTCATCGACATCGTTTTTGAACTCAGAACGGTTTGAGGAATCTTTTAAAAATATGTGTGTGTGTGTACATTATCGACACTAGGTTAATTTTCTCTTTCCGTGGTTGCGTTGAACTTGAGAGTGTGGTTTTCTTACAGAATTTGGGTACAAAGTTTTTGGGTGAAATTGAACTTTACCGATGTGGTGGATTGGAATTTTGATGAGGATTCAAGTAAGAGAGAAGAAGAATATTTGCTTGGTGAATAGTGATCATAGTGGTTGTGTGTTATTCACCAGATGATCGTTGGGGTAAAGTTTAACTTGAATTTGAGGAGAAAAGTTCATTTCGAATTGATGTTCTGTTTGAACGATCAGTTTTGATCGAAAAAAAGTTCACTTACTTGATCACTGTCGCTGAATTCAGCGAATTGGAGGTCACATTGGTTCTCGGTTAGTTCAGCTTTGAAAATATTTATCCTCATAATTGAGTGGGAGAGATGGCATCTATTTGAGGCTTATATCCCGTGATTGCGAAATTTTTTCGCAACAATTCTGAGAAAGAGAGGAAAAAAGTCATCAGATTAGAGGATTATACTTGCCTTTTTTTATAACCTTATGCACATACATGCACATCAATTCGATGAGTGATATACTTTCATAACCATTAGCTGAGTAGGAGGTATAAAAACACAGAATTTTCTCACTAACAAGACATCAATACAAGTTTAATGTTCAACACCATGTAAGAATCATCATTGAATCAAACTAAATAAACGTTCGTTCAGTAAAGTTTTTCGAGCTCTCCTTACGCAACTTCATAAAACCGATATTCCCAGGGAAACATTCAATCAGAAAGATCTTTGAGAAAAATATGCCCATTGAAAATTATCCCAAGTCTCATGCAATCCCATCATATCATATCAACAAGTGATGATTCACAATTGAATCACATCAGATAAATTCATTCGAAAACTGATCAATATTCAGATCAGCATAATTTTGCATCAAATTTGGCGCTTCAAGCCGCGAAAGCAAATTAAATTTGAAACACTTTTCACATTCTTTTGCCGTAACTGGTACAACAATAAAGTTGAATGTTGGCATTATTTAATCTTGTGGATTGTTCATTAATTGATCATTTCATGGTAACCTACACTATTTTTTCGATAAAATGTAAATCATCATCAATGAGTCGATTGAAGTGTCCAGACCGATCGATAAGGTTTGTTTCATAAAACTTATTTCTATTTCTGTGTGTAGCAACCTGACAATAACAACAACATCGACAAGCGTTACGAAATGATAGATCTTCGACATATGTCATTCATTTCTTAATCATCAATTAATATGTTCATTCAATCATCTCATGTAATAAGATGACAATTTATGTTGTTGTTAAAGATTATTAGCAGTTTGTTTCAATTTGATAGATCATTTGTTTATTACTAATTGTTATGCAAGATGAGCTACTCTTCTTCGTTCTTCCTATTCTATGTTCTTATCATGATCTCAAATATCATGTGTATTCAATGTACTCACCATGATATGCCACCAAAATTGATTCTCATATCATTCGATGGATTTCGATCCGATTATTTGGATCCCAAAGTGACACCATTCATGTACAGTTTAGCTCGAAAAGGTGTTATAGCTACTCATATGAAAAGTCTTTTTGTGACCAAAACTTTTCCAAATCATTTTTCTATTGTCACCGGTTTGTACGAGGAAACCCATGGAATTGTCCACAATTACATGTATGATCCAAAATTTAACGAAACTTTTGCACCACGTAACATTCAAGCAAAATGGTGGGATAATGGCAAGAGTATACCTATTTGGGTTAGTAGACAGTAACACTTTCACTCTATTGTAATGTTTTACTATTCTCCGATCATTTACATTATGACCTTCTTTTCAGGTTGCCAATGAGATCTATAATGATGATTTACCACGATTCAGCGGTGTCAGTATGTGGCCTGGCTCAGCAGCACCCATTGCTCATCGGTTATCCAAATATGTTCAACAATATAATAGTTCGCTAACATGGGAAAGTCGAATGGACACTCTGATTGATTGGCTTACTCGTGAAAAAGATCCTGCTAATTTGGCAATCATTTACTTTAATCAACCAGATGATACTGCCCACTTTCATGGTCCATTTTCTCAAGAGGTTCGTGAACAGGTGATCAGAGCTGATAATATTGTCAAATATCTAGTCAACCGATTGAGAATCTCAGGAATTTTACCTCATACCAATATGATTATAGTTAGTGATCATGGTATGGTAGAAGTAAAACGTAATAGAGTAACATTTCTCAATGATCTGATTGATCCCAACTTATATCAAATCTATGGTTACACACCAAATTATGGAATCTTACCAAAGCCTGGCAATTTCGATAAAGTGTTCACTATCCTCAAACAAAAGAGTCAAACTCATCATTTCACCGTTTACAAGAAAGAAGAAGTGCCATTAGAGTATCATTACCGGGATAATCGAAGAATACAGCCCATAATCATTGTTGCTGAAGAAGGTTGGGAAATTTTTCAAAAATCTGAAGACATGAAACATCTGACTGGTGACACGTGGGGTGATCATGGTTATAACAATAGTTTACCATCTATGAGGCCTGTCTTCATGGCCACAGGACCAGCTTTCAGATCTGGCTATATTCACGAGGAAGAGTTTGAGAATATTGATATTTATCCAATGATGTGCCTTATTCTACGCCTTTTACCAATCAAACGTTTCCCCTTTGATGGATCTTCTGATCGAATCTCTGCAATGCTCAGACCGGTATCCTTGTTGAAAACCAAATCTGACACTGATGAATGGTTTCCTTGTAAGTTTATCGATCATATTTTGGCGGCCTTGCTTCAAAAAAGCTCACTACTTCACAAGATCATCTCTCGATCTCCTTTTTGCATGAAAAACTAGCACGATTATTTGATTTCAAATTCTCAATTTTCTTTCCTGCCATCTTTGCACTGAAATTTCTCTCTTCTTTCCTATTCAATAAACTCTTTCTTTCCTTATTCTTTGCATTCTGTCCTGTCTTATTCTACCCTTTTTCCATCGCTTACCTAGCATGCTGCCTTGCAAAGCTACTCTCTCTCTCTCTCTGCATTTAGTGAGCTCGCAAGCCGAAAAAGCCTTTTTCTCTCCATGGACCATAGTTTAATGAAGAACTAATTATTATTTTTCCACAGTTCTTTTCACGATTTTCTCAGTTTGTACCATCATCGTCTCGGGTGGTGCTTGTTTCGTTTTCTGTGCTGGATTTGGTCGCAGGCGACCTAAGCCATATTTCACTGTTGAATCGGATGTTGTCGATATTGATTTGGCAGCTCATATCGAAGAAATGCAGTCAAATTCGGCTGAAAGATATCAGCCGCAACGTTTGTATCCAAAACATTCGAGCTCAGAAGAATATCATTTATTAACATATAGTGAAGATGAAGAAATTAGCTGACTCGAAAGAAGAAAGCGAAAGATTTTCTAAATGTCCCCGAGATATTGTTGTGAATCTGTTAACACCTATTGTACCCTTACATTCAGCAGGAGAACACCTGCAATGAGACTGAAATTATGTTATCTACTTGAGATTTTTCACTTTTTATACTTCTTATCAATCTTAATTCACTGTTTTTGAAAAAATTCTTCAAAAACTGATTAGTTACAGATGTCGTTCATTCTGCATTAAACTTATTGATAGAGACGATTCTTCGTATCAGCTTCTGCTTATGTGGCACTCTCATCTCATTTCAATGAAAAAAAAACTAAAATGTTGAAGATAAAGCATGGGTTGCCAGTCATCTAACCATCCATGGAAAGCTTCTCTATCAGATGTCTAAATATAGTTAGGATAGATTGGTAATATACATGTATTATCATTTGATTGGGTAATTTAGCTAATAAGGATATCAAGTAGCAAGGATAGATAAAGAGATCGAAAGTATTGAAAATTACATATAGCTAAGACTTTAACACCAAGCTCAAACATTAACCTATATAACCTAAATAATCGTCTACCTTGGTATTCTTCGTTGCAATCAAAATATTTCCAGGGTTCTTATGAGTAGAAAATTTATACCAATAGTAATAGGGAACAAAATAGATAATTAATTGCAATTTTATCAAATAATCAGTTTATTTATTCAATGGATGAGTCATGAATTCACTCGGTGCATTTTTGGGCCCATATTGTGAGGGGATTCACATGAGAATTTTGTTTTCAGACACTATTCGTACCATTAACATTCTTACCGTCCTCTTTACCAGCGAAAACCATATGGCGTTGATAGGCAAAATCTTCATAAGGTAGAATTTCTTCATCTACATCTTCTTCATCAATCTCGATTTTAGGTACTTCCTCATGCAAAAGACCCTCAGCTTCTGGTCCAGGAATCTGATTGAGTGTGTTTGGATCAACAATATCAGGTATTGCTTCTTCTTCGCCTGCTTTCAAACTGCCATAGACTGGTTGATATCCATACCCATAGGAACCATGTTCAACACCCACCTGAGCATACGATGGCTTGTATGTATCAGCGTAATCATAGTTTGCTGTTGGCTTGTAGTCATAATTTGGTTTGTAAGATTTTCCGTAACGTATATAAGTGCCAAGCAAAAATTTGCTACAAGCTATGAGGTGTCCATTTTGATCCCGAAATTTGACAGTGAATCGATACATGTCATTAGTATTCTTAGCTGGCTGCTTCTTTCTTCGAACAACAGCCGAAAAGCATCGAGGTACTTTGGGCTCTAATTGACAATACGAATTGGCACAGCTAGTACGCTGCTTAGACTCAATATCGTATGGCTTCTTGTCCATATCCTCAGCGGAAATATCAATGTCGACTGTCGAAGCTGGTCGTCCTGAAAGTAATCGAAAATTCAGTCAATCTAGTTTGAGAAAAAGTGTTTTTCCAAAATAGGAAAAATCCACTAAACGATCGCACCATGAGGTTCAAAAAAAATAATGGAAATCTTCCAAATAGACTTATTTAGTAGCTATTATTCCAAGCATTCAGAAGACTACATGTCTAGTATGTTTTGAGTGGTGATCAGATGAATTCTCTCAAGAATTGAATAAATTACGAAATTTCGAAAACTAATTTCTTATATCCTTTCCTTATAGAAAGTGAATTGATTCTTGAAACCAATATGGGAAACTTCACCATCATCCACGTGTGTGAAAATACGCATTATTCTCTGAATATTAATAAGTGAACTGAACTTACTCGGTGTTACTATGAATTGAAAAGATAGCCCATTAGTTTTGCCAAAAAAGCAAGGCTCCTCGGTACAGTTGACAAGAACCACTGAATCAATCATCGGAATAGCTGGAAGAGAGTAAAATGTTGTTTCAATTAGGACGGAAAAATTTCAAAGTAGTTATCATATCAAAATTTAAGTACACTTACATCCAGCACCCTTACACTTGAGAAGATCTTTGACAGAAATAGCATGGCAAGTGATGACCATTAAAGTTGAAATTAATATAAAACTTTTCGTTTTCTCACTTAAACCCATGTCTATTAATTTGAATTTTATCAAATTCTCTCAACAGTATGATGTCTTGATATCGATGAGAATACAGCAAAAGTGTTAAAAAGTTAGCCTTTTGTCGAAAGTTATACCCATCCACTAACCACCTGTCATCATACAGGGCCCCATGATTCGAGGAGCTAATTAATTTGAATTTCAATCAATCTGTTAGCAGATTTGCATTCTAATTGAATTAGTACTGGAAAATTTTAAGAGTTAAGAGGAAAAAAACCTTTCAACGTATGCAAAAAAACTTCACAATCTGCTCCCTCATGATCAAACTTACAAATGGGATCCTCATGATCAGCTAAACTATAAATCACAAGTAATAAAATTTTGGGCAACGCTAAATATTCATTTAGTTACTCTCCCATCTGATTGACTAATTCTTGGGGAAAGTTTTGTTCCAGTTTCCATGATGTTGAGAAGAATTAATATCGGTTCAGCGTTCTTGATCATATTCTCTATCAGTTTGGTTCAAACTATTCGAATACCATACTATGATTGTGGTAAGTCAATGAGAACTCTTTCCTCTTTCATCTTCTTACTTGAATCCTGAACTCTATGAAAATAATGATCTAAGTTGTAAGAAAATTCTTAAAAAGGAGATATTCTTACTTTCGATGTATCTTAATAGGTTCTTATTATCCATCAGATCATGTCAATTTGTCGAACGCTATCAAAAGCATTGTGGTCCTCAATTGTGTCGAGCAACCATGTACTCTGAAGCCAAAGCGAGACCTTGATTTCGAAATTCAAATGCAATTGAGTAATATTTGATGCCTATCCCGAATTCATCCTTTGACTAAATGCGAAATATTCTCTGGAATACTTTCAGATCATACTGTACCTAGATTCTTTGTCGAATTGGATGCTCATTATTACGATAAAATGGGAAGTAAAGTCCGTGTCGATACTCTGACCGTTCAACCTCCCAATTGTAGTAAAACAAAATGCAAAATTCGTGCTGGGGATGTTCGATGTATTCATCCAAGTCTTCGAACTAAAGAGAACGTTTCCTCACTTTACGACATGAAAGCAATTCTATATGATCACAAACACAATAAGATAGCTTGTGCTGCATTCACTTTGAGAATAACTTCAATGTAATTCCAATGTGAAGACTTTTCACCGGGAGTAAAGAATTAATCGACCCTCAAATCCTTTTCTTTAGATTTCACCAGCCTTTAACCCATCTAATTATTCAAAAATTTCTGTTTAAACAATTGCTCCGTCAAATTTCCACCTTTTTCAAGTCGAAAGTTTGCTCAAATTGATAATTTTTCCAACTACTCCATCGAATGAATTGAATCACTTATGTAATAACTCAATTCAAAATAGGTGACTGTGAATTAGAAATTGTCCAAAGAATTCATAGTTTCACACTTTATCTTTAATCCAGCACACTAGAATGATTGTTCTCTTCGAATATATTGGAAAGCTTACTATTCGCGATTCTCACATGTAAATAAGGATGTCTCATGCAATTCCATTTTAAGATTCTACTCCAATTTGAGAAAGAGAAATCCATTAAGAGCCACAATTCTCTCAATATACCAAGAAAGAAATAGATGTTTCAATATTTTGAAGCTTCATCCATCGGAATTGATCATTTTGGATCACAATTCGAGTAATTACGTCCGACCAAGAACTGGAACTAGAGACTGGAACTGACATGGGGATATTAATAGGATTTATTGCGGTCATTAATTTACCATTCATTCTATATGTTTTCTGAACATAGGTTAGAACTTTGATATTCTGGTATAAAAATGTGGTTAAAAATATTTTCTAATCAGGGAATAGTTTTTCAATCATCTTTACTTTGAATCTAGAGAATAGAAAATTAGTGCAAAGACCTTAGAAATTGTTCTATCTGGGAAACCGATATGGATTCAATTGATTATTCTGGACAAGTTATTTTGAGAAGTCTGCGTGAAAAGTGCCAGGGAATCAATAATTTGGTCTAAAATTCGATTTTTCTCTCAATAAAAGAAAGTTTTTGTCAATCATTGAGCAGCATATTCCTTTGATAGTGATCAGAAAATGAATCTTTATTGAGATATTGAGTCATGAGAACTTTTGTTGAATTGTAAAAATTGCTTTCAAACAAACCTGGAATAACGACGATTCAATTAGAGCTAGTTTCATTCTTGGACTCCAAAATATCCATTCTTTCACCAAAGAATAGCATTGTGATCTCTTTTCTCCTGGATTTACATGGGGAAATTCCCTAGATCTTGATGAACGCTGTACCAAGTATTTCCCCATGTTGCTGCTCAATAAAATCAGGAGGAGCTTCATGCTGATTAGCATAAATGAAGCAGATTTTTCTGCTAGTTTTTTTATGACCATTGAACTAAATCAACTGTTTTATGACACTTGTTACTCAAAGCACCGATATCCATTTTGTGGAGTTCCCATTCTTCTCCGTGTTGAAGTACAACCAATTTTCAAAATGATGATTCCTTCGGTAATTCTTCTGGCATTCTTTGTGGCTGAAATCAACTGTAAGTCAATGAAATCAAAATTCAATCCTCAGGGAAGCTAGATTCACTTATCCTTGTTTATTCATAACTTTAATTGAAGATGTTCAGTCTCTACAATTGGCGGAAAGGGACATCAAAGATTTGTGCTTGGATTCCTTGGGAATGATTGAAATGGGCTTCAAACAAGACTATGTCATCGATACAATGGAAAAAGTTTTCGAGAAAAAATATCAATACGACCATCCAGATGTAGTCCTAACACTGACCGAGCGAGCTCTACTTCGATCTCTAGTCGATTTGATGACCCAAATTAAGTGAGTATCATGCAAGTGATTGAAATCCTCAAGAAAATTGAAACTATTTCATATATTGATTCTTTCCACACAGATTTGGCACACGATCTCGCCCAAGCTCCACAAGTGAAGCAACAAAAAGTTCCACTTCCTATTCATCCCGAGGACCTGGTGGATATAATGGAAACGTCATGTCTTATCCAGGAAACGAAAATAAAGTATCGATTGAGTTGAACGATGATCAAATTGGCACAGGCTCCGCTCTTGTCAATACTGACATTTGGACCACTGGTCAAGGGCAGGTTGATTCGACGCTTCCAGTGGAGGCAGTTAATTCCATTAACAAAGTGGCCAATTCGGATACAAAGCTTACCTATGTGTTCAGCAGAGGTAGTCAGATTCAAGACACCACCCAGAGAGAGGAACCAGCTATGATAAACATTCGAAAAGGTGATGATGAATCATCTTCTCCTGCCTCTCCTATGTGGAGAGGATCAAGCAAGGAATCTGCTTCCAAGACTCATTCAGCCATCACCAAATCGGCTGCCGTCAAGCAGACATGCAATGCGATCAATTTCCCAGCTTCTCTTGATAGTGATAACTATTCACAATGGGCTGCTTCTATTCAGGCACTTCAGAGCCAAATTCCAGCCTAATCTAGCAAATTTAAAAATTGTCATTCAGGTTTCGAATTTGTGTGCCTAAGCATATATCAGATTTTCTGATGATAATAATAAATCTCTTTGACACATGAATTCTCAGTTTTAAATTGTAATTTCATCGTCCGTTCATCAAGTTTTCAATCTGTAAACGAAATTTCTTAAGAAAATCTCTCTCTCTCTCTCTCGCTATCAATTTATATACATGTATAATGATACCTTTCGCTAAGAGGCTACTCCAAGACCATTGTTAAGAATGTAAGATTGAGTTTGGACGTTTATTGTGCGATTATTTCATTTTATTTCATTCAAAGTTTGATACTTTTCGACATTTTTTAGTCTCAATAAATCAAATTAACATCAAATTATCAACCTGTAAAATGGCGACCAGTGATTTGACTAATCAAATTCTCCATAAATGTAGCCCATTTGGTTTGATCCTCAGTTTCGATTTGATCAGGATAATGGATAGCATAGCACTCTGCGGGATCTGTGACGCTACTTGCAGCAGAACTGGTAGGGGCTGTGGGTATCACGGGGCTCGATCCTTCGGATTTACTTTCATCAGAACTTGAAGAACTTGAAGAAGAAGGAGTATGTCTAATCGGAAATCCTTCCTTATCTTTTTCGAAAATTTCGCCTACATACCGGCCAACTGATGCCTCCGTTATCGTACTCATATCAGTATCAACGTAGACTGCTTCGGCTTTGGAACTTTTGAATCGATTAGCGGCATTGGCCAAAAAGATACCTTCATCGGCGGTTATTTGACCCTGATCGAAAGATCCAGCACGACTGACCAGAGCAATATCGTGATTTTTTTGCTTTATATCATCTTTCACTGTCAGTTTTGCAGCAGTATTCTGTGGTTCTGTGGTTTGCCTGTTCAAGAAAGGAAGATATATATAATCATGAAAATTATTAGTACTGATGCTGACGGGAGGGCAATATTCGGTCCATACCTTTCAGTTTCACCAATAAAAGCTCCGATTGCTGATCTTAGCATCAGCTCATCATTAGGGCTCAGGGTGAAGGTACCTCCTGAGCTAGATCGGAAAAATTTCTCTTGATATTTTCTCTCAATTCGACTTGAAATCTTTTCAATAGTATCACCGGGTGAATATCCAGAGGCCACAAATTTCTTTGCTTGAACACAAATATTTTTGAGATCAGTTCCACTCAATCGGATTCCGTTAGCTTGATGGAGAAATGAGAGAGAAAAATTCATAAAAAATATGAGTAATTTGATTGTTGTCCAAAATTTTGATAGATTACCTTGGAATAACACCGAAAAAAGGATGACTAAGAGAGCAATATGGTGCATCTTGATGCTTTCTAACTGAGCGTGTATCTCTGAACAAGACCAATTACAAAACTGTTAACGATGACTTTAAAAATGTGCCACAGATTGTAACAGTCTTATGGTGGTAGGCAGTACCCTAATTTTTTTTCCTTCAACACTTGTAAAATATGGTGTCTGTTTATGCAATCAGATGGACTCGTTTGATGAAGTTTATCAACCTTTTTGCATTCAGCTTATTCTTTTTACTTTAATGGGATAATAGCGATCAAAAAATGGGCTCGGAAATCTATACTGTACTAACGTTCACTAGATGATTGACCATACATAGATTCAAACATTTTTGGACTTTAGCTCCATTGTATTTCCGATCTTCTTTGATGGGAATTTTATTCTATATAAAGTCATATCTGATCAGTAGAGGACTGAAATTGACCGAAGGCTTAGAATTGATTGAAATTAGTGGTTGTTCTTGGACCAAATGTAGCAGCTAATGATTAAATTCAAAATTCAAATTTATATCGAGAGCATCTTCAAAGTTGAGTTTAGTGAAGCTAGAGATTGATTAAATATATATTTCCGATCAGATGAATGAATGAATAACTTACATGAGATAAACTTGTTTCATTTCGATTGAGGAGGCTGAGAAAAAGGGAAAACTCTTCTAAGGAATTCCACAACATTGTTACTCAAATTGATGAGGAAAAATCACACTATTGATTTAGAAAGGAAAAGAATTCACATGCATCAATATTCCGAGTTTCATTATGATTTATTTACTATTTCTCGACATACTATGTTTACAAAAGTGAGAAAATTCACAATCAACCTCGTTCAAGCAACCATACCAAAAAGAATCAATATTTTGAGGTTGTTTTGATGACTTATATGATGCAATATGATTAAATTAAATTGGTGAGCTTCAAAATTTGCAAGAAAAGTTTCAACAAAGGAAAGCTATTCTATTTTGTTAAAATCAGACAAATTTGAAATTATTATATCATAACAAATTCGTCTGCATCATATTCAGACTCTATTTTACCTAAGCTGCCTATGAATCGATGTTTAATTCGAACAGTCTTCTCGGTGTATCCATTATCATAGTCAATGCGATTAGTCTTGGAAGAACCTTCGCTAAAAACGAAAATTGGATAATCTAACTTGTTATGTTGTGGAATGATGATACTGCCCACTGAGTCAACCAGATCCATGAATTCCTGTCTTGTGCGACAATAAAAGCCAATAGCACAACTTGGATCCATTCGAAGTATCGGAAGTTTACGAGGAAAATCACAGTGGTATGAATTCAGTGGAAAATCTGTTTGATCAGCATCGATAGCTTCTTGATCATTATGAGGGTCTAAGTAGATAAGCTTATCATCTTGGCAGCCCACAAAGTATAAAGAATGTTTAGGTCGACCACCTATTATTCCGATACAAGATGGATGCCTGAACAATGACTTTATACATGGAGCATAAATTGGGTTCAATGTGTCTGAGCCCAGTCTAACAGGCACGATGATGACCACACTTCGCCACCTCTCTTCCTGTGGAAGTGGTTTCTCATTGCTATTCTGTTTACTTGATCCATAAGAATTGTTAGAAGAGGCATATTGTGAATGATTGGTGCCATGTGAGGATGGAGGAGGACACAGATGACTGGTCGATGAATCGGCAAGATTGATGGTGGACATTGCTCGACCGTACAGTGAAGAACCGGATGAGGATGTGGTTGCGCTCGATCTACGGCGTGACACAGAAGACATGCTTGCTCGATGCGAATCATTGCGATCAAGAGTGAAGTAACCTTGTTCTTGTTCATCCTTCGAATCACTACCACTGTTACTGCTATGATAATTAGAAGTTGATGACATTTGATTTCTCTCAGAGAATCGGTCATGTGTATGCTCTTTGGTTAATTTATCCGACTTTTTGTGAGGTAGAGTTTTTGTACATAAGTCAATAACATCTTGAATAAATATGGTACAATCATGAGCCACATAGATGCAGATATTGTTCAAAATGGGATAAGATGGTGCGGCTTCATTAAGTGCTTCTCTGTGAGAAATGAAAAAGAGAGAAATGTAGAATCAAATGTATTGGATAGACAAACATGATACCATGATCAGAGTTGAGATTCTCTCATCATCACTCATAAACACACTCATCTCAAGTTATTCTCAGACTAAGATCAAATGCTGATCAGATTAGAACATTGTAGAAATAAGAGATCATTGAGTAAACCAGATAAGGTTGGTATTGAAGCATGGGAGCAATCAATGGTCAGCTCAAAAAAAGGCTACGTTGTGCACAAATTGTGTGTATTGTTGGTGAAATATGTTCAGGTGTAGATTCAAAGTCATTCAGGAGAGATATTGTGATGTGAGTGAAAAGGGTAAAGGATGTCAAGATTATCAGTGAAAGCATGTATTTTATGAAGAGCAACCAAGCAAACGAGTGAGTGAGAATAGAAGAGAGGAAAAGAGAATCATTTCATGGTAGCATTAAGTGGTGTATTGAGTCAATGAAAAAAAAATTATACCTCAAAAGTAAAGCTACGCTAGATGGACCAAACCAATCACCAGGCTTTTTTCCCAAAATGCTGGCCCACCTTACAAGAGTATGAATAGAGAATGGAGAATGTGTAGCATTTGGGCTATCCAAGAACCACATGATTATCATTCGATGTATCATTCCACTTTTATCCGATTGAGTTCTATTCCATCTCCAATCTCTTCCCAAATAGTGGTTGAGAAAGGCTTGTGCAAGCATCATTTGGCCTGTTCTCAACATACAGCCCCATCCTCTATCAGAAGTTAATAGTGAACCAGGTAGACGTTCAAAATCTCGTCTATAGGTTAACCAAACTCGACTAGAAAAATCTTCTTTGAAAGTTTCAAGAATTTGATTGCTCTTGGTGGCATCATAAGAAGAACCGGGTTTGGTGTGATAGCTTTCACCTAGAAGCCATATTGGTGTTTCCGTGCTGAAACTTGCTCTAATTTTGATGCTCCAGCCTAGAAAGAGCGAAGAGAAGAGAAGAGAGAAAAAGTGTGACATTAGAAATTATTATCACGAGTAATAATGATATGAGAGGGAAAAAAATAAGAGCAACAATATGATATTCAAATGTCAACATGATGGTGTCAAGTCAGTAAACAGTTGCTGTTCATTGCCCTCCTCTTTTTCCAACATATAGATCAATCTGAGGCTCTAATTTTCCTGGAACATCACAATTGATGGTTCCCAACTTTCCTTGAAACACATCTCTATGAGAAGAGAGAATTTTTTTCTCAAAATTTTCAGCTCAACTTTTCACTCTCCATCAAACCGAGAAGAGTTCTAGTGAAACATATGTTGGTGCTAGAGAAAGTTGGCCTCATTCATTACATATTATTTTCAGAATAATTGGATGAATCGAGGCGAAAAATTGTACGGGTGAATGCATGAGAGTAAGATTTTAGAAATAGAGAGAGAGAGAGAGAGAGAGAGAGAGAGAGAGAGAGAGAGAGAGAGAGAGAGAGAGAGAAAATAGTCTAAAATCAGTGAGGAAAGAACTTAAGAGAGAGAGAGAGAGAAAGATGAGATAGAGAAGTCAATAGAAGGTTTAGATAAGAGAGAGAGGAAAAGCTTTTGAGAAAGCTTTCGAAGGTATATTGGTAGCAAGTTAGAATGCATTACTTGGATATAATCAAAAGTGATTCAAGAGAGAATGAATGAATCTAGTTGGAATGGTTGGAATAAAAAAAATATGCTGAAATGAAGGATTCACTCAATATGTGAAATGAGGTGAGCGATAGAAAGTGAAATGCAAATATTCAAAATAAAGCAAACACAGAAAATCAGAAGCCAATAATCATGACCTGATAACACCATCCTAGTCAACGCCTAATCATTTTGAATGATTCAGTAATATTTGATACAGACAATTATGTATGTATACTACACTTCAAAAGAGTAGGTATCAATTGTATTGAGTGAAATGATAAGGACAAAGGGAATAGTAACTCAGTGAGGATACATGTGACTAAACATGATAAATATCATCACTCTGACTGATTTTTGAATAACTTAGTCAAATACTTAATCAAATAAAATTAGATAATGAGCAAGAAAGAGAAAGCTTGCTTTCGAGCATATTCACAGAACTAGAATCGAGATAATCATGTGAACTAAAATAAGTTAGAATGGAAGATAATTTCAGGCTTTAGGCACGACTGATGAGAAATTATGGTGTATAGTGAGATGGAAGATAATTTCATGAATGAAGATACAGGAAAGAAGTTCCCTAATTGGTAACAGATTTTGTTTCCCTCAATCAAGTAGCATTATAAAGTGTATGAGGAGCATTGAAAGTGAAATTTACCGTATTTAACATTATTCCAAATAGACATAAGCTTAAGTTTAACACGCTCAGCGTTTGTATCACGATCATCGATCACGGAATCTCGAGATCCTGAAAAAGACTGAGAGCCACCAGAATAGGATCCACGATATGTAGCTGCTGATGAATGATGATTACTTGATAGATGATGAGATCCATAGGTTTGTCGGATGGAGGATGAGTGTTGTTGAGGTTTACTAGATCCTTGAGAGGAAGCTATTGGTGATATTACTTTTGATGATGAATATGGAAGAGAATCTTGACCCTCGACTCTCATTCGAACTGAATTGAGCACTGGTAATGTTTTCGTTTTAGCACATGAAGATATATAATTGTCGGGTGTTGATTTGCAATGACGCCGAAGAAAAGCATCCATCTCTCTTATGGATTGAATGATATATTTATATATATTGATGGGGAAGTGGATAATTTTTCTTGATTCAAAATTTTCACTCAAAGGTATGAGGTGATATCGATTAGATTTGATTGAGATATAGAGTAGACAAAAATTACCAAAGGAGAAGGAAATAGCAGGTAATGTTGACAGGGGTCGACGAAATTCTGTGAATTCATTAGCATTGCTGACGGATGTGTGTAACCATAATAGAATAAATTAAATAACGCTCATATCATCAACATTATTATCTCTCTAAATTGATTTCTTTTTTTTCTTTCTTTTTTTCACCTAAGCAATTGAAGCACCGTGATGAGTTGAAATTTTGGAAATATTAGAGGAAAAAAATATCACCAACAAAAACGAAGGCTAATATCATATGTATAGGATATGTATATATGCAAAGATGGATTAACAACAAATAACATCGAACTTGATTGATTGATGATTCAGAATCAAAAGCTCAGTCTTCCTCTATCTAACCTTCTCTCCACTTGAAAAGAGAAGGTTTATCAAATATAACAATCGGTGATTGTCGCTTGTTTTTCACAGTTAAAGCTTTTGTGGTAGATATTAATATTATTTCATGAAGATGATGATATATACTTTGCTCGGTTTCAAAACGTGAATAATACACACATAGTAGTTGTAGTAGTAGTTTTGGATGGTGAATAGGTATTAAAAGGGAGGATTTTGGCCAGTTAACAGGTTTAAACTGATAATGATAATGGCTTTGATCTCTGATCTGTAGGAGAAGAAATGAAGAGGGAAGAATAGGAAGAAGATGATGAAGATGATGATCAAGTACAAGTGTATATAAAGATTTAAGAGGAAGAGAAGTAAAACTGGTTACTAGTGAAATCATAAACCAATCAATAGATTCAAACACACACACAAAAATATCTGGAAACCCAAGACATACACACTATCTATTGAAGATTCATGAAGCTCGAAGATGATTTATGATGAGTTAAATATCTTAGAAGCTTTTTTTTTCTCTCTCTCTCGCTCTTCATACCAATCAAAACAGATCACACACTGTGTGCTTGTACATATTGATGATGGCAATGTTAAAATCAATGGCTTCATTAGATCCAAGGGAAAAAGAGAGTGGAGAAAAAATCATCAACTAACCTTTCAAATTCAAAAGAGTAGATGAACAAAATTGTTGTTGATTGTAGACATATTCAAAACACATACATACAGAGAAAAATTTTTCCCAATGAGCTATACGCACACACATACACAAACACACCCAAATTAAAGATAAAATATTAAAATAAAACTTTCTCCATAAATGTTCCCATCACGATGGAAGATATATATTGTTTTTGAATATTGTGAAAAATTCAAGGATAATCAAAGTATGTGTATAGTATTGATGAATGAACAAAAATTGTTTTTTTTCATTGAAGAAAAAAAAACACTTTTTCTTCTCCTTCTTCTTCGTGAAAAACTGAAACTGTAATGTATACTGTTTTGGTTTGGGCGCATGTTTTGGAGTGTATTGCTGATAGTAAGGCGCCAATTTTCATTCACACATTCAATTATAACTGTAAACGGTGCCTTAAGTGTCTTGGAGAGTTACAACTTTTTTTTAAGAAGTCCTTCAAAAATGTGTGTGTGTTCAAATATGTGTGCGTGTGTAATCAAGTGTATCATGTATGTGTGTATATATATGTATCAGTCAAGTGTGCCATGTGTGTGAGAGAGAGAGACTTTGTTTGAGTTGATGATGATGGTGAACAATTGATACTGACGAATGACAGTTATGAATACTAATTAGGGGAATATTATTATTTTTCTTTTCTTTTCTTTTTCTTCTTCTGTTTTTGCTTTTGTTTTCTTACTTATGAAGTTTTTCTTGCTGTTTTTGTTGTGAGTTACTTATTGTTGATGATTGAAAAGAAGAATTTTGAGACTAATGTGACAACACGAGCGAATCTATTTTCCCCACCTTAAATGGCACACTTTGGTTGATGATTTTGTGCATAATTTAATTGCAATTATTGTTCTAATTGAGGAGGATGATGCTGATCTTTTTCTTCTTCTCTCTTTGTCTTTGTCTTTTCTTCCAAGACTTCCGTTTTGAAAAATATTCCAATCAATCAACTAACTTTACCTCGAATGAACCATGGGCGTCGTTAAGTTTGAATATTCCACCTGAAGCGATCATCTTCTGATTTGACTGAACAAGTGGACAAGAATTTCATGGTGACAGGAACTCTATCAAGGCTCATTGCATCATGACTCCAACTTAAATTAGAGAATTCAATTGAATTTAACTTGAAAGAGGCTTAAACAGCGTCAAGATTGGGAAAATCATCAGGTTGGTGAAAACTAATGAGTGAAAAAAATCTAAGGATGAAATCTTTTCTCTCTATCTCCGATTTTTGGAAATATTCTTGACAAGAAAATAAAATACCGAAATGCAGATGTAGGTGATATTACATTCTTTCGATTTCTAAGCCCATTGAGTTTATTCATGGTTTTCATTCTTTTTTTTAGATTTCTTGGACGAAATGCTAAAGCTCTTTCCTACTTTCTTGATGCTAATTACTCAGTGAAATATTTTGTCTCTTTATTTGATTCTTTTTCTCAGAATTTCATTTAATTGGCTGGCCAATTGGAGAGGAATATATACTCTAATTAGCAGCATAACATGATCATATTTTCAATTACGAAAACCGAACTCAATATAGTGGAGTGTTACATACATTCTATTGCGAATATTCTCATATAAGATCTGAATTAAGATTTTATTGACAGGCTGAACTGAGTCAAAATTGAAAATTCCTTTTCATGTACACACGTTCACTCAATTTTATCAATTTGTGGGTGGAAAATTAGTGTGAAAAACTGAGAATATTTTTTTCTCAGCTAACCAAAGGCTATACACAATATTATCAGTGATTAGTAAAAATATTGAAATCCCACGAAATTATGCTGTGTATCACGAATGAATAGATGCTTTACAATGACTCAATTTCCAATTGAGCACCTCAAAGTACACTTTCTTTGTTGTATTCTTCTCTCGCAGATCAGTTGGACTGTATTCTGGGAATTTTCTAGTGGAAAGTTATATTATTGCTGCAATTCGGATGTTTACTCACACACAAACACTTCTCTACCAAAGAAATGTTAAGAATTCTCATTCTTCCTGTTTTTGTAAATTCTTGCAATAATAGTCCCTTCACTCTCTATTTCTCTCTCTCTTATTTTTCACCTCTTCCCTCTTGTTCTCTATTGACGTAAAACTATACATCGAAAAAGAGTAAAAAAAGGTGGGAGTTGAAAGGGCTGAGCTGTGTTTCGATATGAGTCCGCATGACAGCCAGATAGAGAATGCTAAGAACATTCTCTTCGTATAGCATACCTTGCACATCTATCGGAAGGTTGAAATAGAGATTTTCGCCACCAGAACCGTTCATTTGTCGTGGGGATATCGTATCTGGAAGAATATCTTGCCAAAAAACATCAATTTTTCAAAAATATTTATAACTGGGTTCTTCAGTTCAGTTCGGATAAATATTGACTATTGACCATTAGTTCTAGTAAGTTCTACCTTGACCTAGTAATTTTCGGGTGTTCGAAAGTTCTCGATTATACTTACTCTTCTCTTCTATATCCGATTCTTCACTAATTCTTCAGAGAAGATAAGGCAACAAGATGAGTTCATCGTGTTTCAATTCACCGAAAAAAACGAATTGTCTGTGGTCATCACTTATGATCATCATTCTCGCCTTCCTTTTGGCTATGGTAAGCAATTCTAGATGTGCGATTCTTCCAGCCTACAACCAAGGTAAGAATTCCTTGTATTTTTGCATACATTTCAAGCTTTTGAATCCTACTAACTGAGAATTGCAACTTGAATATCGGCTAAAAATCTTTCCCTAAGCCTGATGTATTTACTTCTTCATACGATCAAGAATCATCGACAATGTGAATTCTTTTATGAGCCATTCCAGAATTAGGCCTATAGATCAGAATCTGATTCGGAAAATTTGAGCCAGACTCTGGTGAATGCTCTTCTCTCTAACAAGAGTGAAGATCTCAACCATTCTCTGCACCGTAATAATAAGGAAAAAAGATAATGACATATATTGTCTACGACATTGTATCTATGAAACAAGCACTCTGACATTTGTTTTCATTATTGAGTAAAGTTTCGAATCATCACGAACCCAGCAGTTATTTGAATAATTGTAAAAAAATCTTGTCATTCCATATGATCTGCTCTTTTTTGTCTCGGCTAGATTTAGTAGAAGAGAGAGAGAGAGAGAGAGAGAGCGAGAGAGAAATTGAAATGAATTATCGGTTTCTTTTATAGATAAAACAATGCTCTGAGGGCCAATGTTTCGCATGCAAGATCATTCTCTATTTTTCATTCCAAATATTCATGCTCCAGAATTCTTTGATTTTCTACGATGAGCGGTGATCACTGTTGTGTAACAAGTACTTGTTACTCTATAAAAAAACTGATCCCATAAATTGAGACAAATTTTGTGGGCCGAGAAAATTTGGCCCAAATAGCAAGAGAAAAAATAAAAGAAAGAAAGGGAGAGAGAGAAATGTAGAAGTGAACTCGATAATATGATCATCTGAGCGAGAACTCTGTGAAAGAATATTCTATTCTCAATTCATAAAATTTCCCAATCCTACATTTCAACTGTCTCAGAAATCATATGAGATATCGGAATTGAACAGACGATATTCACCAAAAAAGAATCAACAATCTGAAGGCTTCATCTTCAAATTTGAAAAAAACGATTGCAACTCAAACATCAATACAGATACTCACGTTTGTGTGTAGATTTCGAAATTCTCAAACTCAACTGAATTCACGAATTTTAACTGGACATGCAATTCGACTTCATCTTCAAGAGGCTATTTCAATTTTCCAATTCCTTCTCACCTGCAGCCATAGCGTAAAACGAGAGGATCAACATTATTTTTTGAATAGAGATCTTCCTTCATTCAATTACATGATCGACTATCTTACCCATCATCTTGTGAACTTTGTCATATTTATCACATCATCTTTCAAGCTAGTAAATGTTGAAAAGAATGTTCTCTACTCATGAAAATCGAAAGTTATTTAAAGTCAAACAAGCAAGATATCCATGATACTTTGGTAATCTTACTGTAAGTGGCGAAACAAAATTTTGTCACAAGCACTTCATATTTTCTCGATAGTTATCTGTATCCACTCAGGAAATGAATAGTCTATCTGTTCATGATGAATATTTAAAGACAGTCAATTTTTTTGGAACTGGCGAGACTTAGTGTGACAATGGAATCTAGTGAGTATAGAAAAATAAAGCAAATGTTTGTATCACATTCTGGGGATATAAGTTATCATCCCAAATTTGCCACTCTTTCATGGAACTACATTTCTCAAGAACTTGAGAAGAGATTCCTCAGATGGATGAAACAAGGATCTGATAACTTCCTTATCGCTTTTTCTGTCATCAACTGTAAATGATTTGTCTGGTTCAGATTGCACCATATTCACTAGCCTAGATGCCTGAAAGGAATATATTTGAGCACATTTCTTCGGTGTAAGATTTTTATTTCGCTAACGCACTTCTTTTAAACACTTTCAATTGATCTCCAAAAAAAGAACGAAAACGTAAAATCTTTGATCTGTCATCGTGAATGTGAATTCCTTTTTGGATAGAATAAGATTCATTGCCTGTCATTTCTCAGAGAGCAAGAGAAAGAGAGTGAAAACCTATGCCTTCCCTACACTATTCAGATAGAAGAAACCTCTCTATTTTTCTGATGGATCACTATTTGATCACTCTTATTTTATAGATCTAGTAGTCCATGTACTAGGGGCCAAAGTGTGCCTGCATGTGTGTGTTCATTCAACAGTTATCACTCAATAAGTGATCATTTTTTCCAACATGTGCAGGTCATTTGATTGTATTATTCATGAACTTTTTTAGCATGAAGCGTTCTTCTTTCACAGAGCACACACACAAAATTGTGAATGAAATCAATTACGTCATAATTTCAGAGACATCTTGTTTACCGAGAAGAGTCCAATTTTTGCCAATTGAGATCACGATTTGAGAGAGAGAGAGAACTTTTATGGTATATCTTAATTGAGGACAAAATTGGAAAAAAACGAAACTCTTTCGCGATACTCAGCTTGGTAAAAGGAATAAATTCAAGTGAAAAAATGGTTGTATACGTGATTCGCATGTGTAAGGTATAGAAAAGAGAGTTTCAAATATTTTCCACTAGAAACATCATGAAAGAATACTTCTGGGGGAGGAAAAAGGAAAAGTGAAGAAAGATTGAAGAATTGTGAAGTCACATCCACTCAATTCAATGTTGTATGATTAGATTCGTTTCGCTGTTTCCATGAAATTGAGATTAATCCTTCTCCAAAGAGAGAACTTGCACAAATATTTTCCGAATGACTTTGAATTGCAACCTAAATGCTGAAATTGAGTCTTTCTTTCTCTCTCTCTCTCTCTCTCTCTCTCTCTCTCTCTCTCTCTCTCTCTCTCTCTTTTAAAATTCTCATGGCTTGGTAGAGAATGAAGGGCACATTGTCAGGATTTTCAACAGTGTTTTAGCTACCATTAGAAACGAGGGCCTAAACAGAGAAGGAAAGAGTAAAAGCTGAAAGGTTATGACATGTTTCGTGTATTCGCTCAGAGGAATGAAGAGAACTCCCCATGATTTCTCGTTAGAATTCATCCTAAGTTGAATCTGGAGGGTTCTCGATGCTATTTTTACGCTTCAAATACTGATAAGAGCAATGATTCGTTAATTTCTTGATTCTCTCTTGTGAGAGAGCATCTATCTACACTTATACGGCCCACTCAATAAGACAACTTATGAAATATCACTTCATCTCCGATAATATATTGGAGTCAAAAATATCCCAAGATTTTCGACTCTACTCTCTTATTTCCTTGAACAAGCATATAAATGGTAGAGAATCGCTCTAGGTTCTAAACCAGTATATCTCAAGAGTAATGCTCGTGAATTTTCTATTCGAATTTGTTCAAAAAGTTGCTTATTTTTCTCTTATTAGCCTCTTTTTATGTGTATATCATTCGGTAAATTTAACAGTCATGATGCCCTAGGCCAGATATATCAGTGGATGTTTGTATTGAAAAATTTTTTTCCCTACACCAGACTCGATAGTCGTTGAAAGATTTATAAGTCAAAGTTTATCCTGAAAATAAGCTTATACATATGAGATCAGGACGAGGTAAAAAAATTCCTGCAACAATGATGGGAGATTGATTTTTTACGTTCAGAATATGCATGCTTTCGAATAAACTTCCGCTTTTATATACAAAAATTCACACATTATACTGATTCTGAATCAACCTACTAGACTAGCCGTCAATGTGAATCATACATTGTTGATTAATATGTTCTCAAGTATGTTCATTTTCATCCATCTGTTCACTTTCTTTCGATGAGCAATCATTAATGGAGAAAGTTTGCTGGATAACACAATCAGATTGACCAATAGTGACCAGCAGCATTGATGGCTAGAAGTAGTAGATGAAGATGCAATAGTAGTAGTAATAGTGATGGTAGAACAATAGTGAGGAGGCCACTTGAGAGTAACTTAGTAGTAGTAGATGTGTATAACAGTAAATTGTTGGCCCTAAATTGATGAACACCTCTTTTTGCGTCAAGTTCAACGCCATTGCTTCGATAAAGGCATTTTGTGGCCTAACCAAATTATGTCTTCGTTGATCCAAAAATTCAACATTTGAGTAGAAGAAGGCATCAAAGTAGAAGGAGAGAGAGAGAGAGAGAGAGAGAGAGAGAGAGAGAGAGTAATATTTCCTCCTACACAAGGATGGAAAAAATATTGGCTTCTGTTGACTAGATGAAATCATCTCAACCGGTTGAGTAGCCAAGTTATCAGTAATAGTTAATGGTCATGATTAAGGTGAGTGTATGCTTTTATCTTCTCAAAATTGTCCAATTGGCGAAATCTTTTCTTCTCCTCCTTACATTCTACACATATTTGATCTACAATAAAAGAACAAATTAGCTGGGTAATCCCACTTTATTCTCAAGATTGAGGTGGAAAAAAGAATAGTATACCTTTTTGGTCCCAGACTTTTCCGATGGAAAAGTGTATAGTTTGTATTCTTTATTTAGTTTCATAGTTGAGAAAAAAATTTTCAAGGATATCTGTTACTTGCCTTGTCTCATTACGGTAAAAGTCTGTGATTCTCTCTCTGTGTCTCTTTTACATTCTCGGGTTGTTTACTTCCTTGAATGTCGATAACAATGTGATTCTCTCATAACACTAAGGTTTTGTTTTGAGCGACATTCTATTGTTTGTCTATATTCACCATGAATGATTTGCATTTCTTGATGAGAGAGAAAAGAGATTCCCTACCGAAGTTGAGTGTCAGTAAGCTTAAAAGGATTTTGATTGAGCTCAATTTTTTGTCGCTTCATTCCTGAGTGTCCCAAGATGGTGATCAATTTTGATTGTCATCCTGAACCGAAAGGTTTATTCTGGTGTTTTGTACTCTATGGTTGAAAAAGCTTTTGCTACACAATCAAGAGGCATTACAACAGAAAACACTGGCGGTAAAGTGTGGAGGTTCCACCAACTCCTACGAAAGCTCTTGTTAGTTTTTCAGATTTCTAATGTCGATGATTCAATATACGCACTTTTTTAGCCATAGATTTTCTTCATTCCAAATGTTCAAAAATTCTACCAAAGATTCCTAAGGGACATTCATCTTCCTGTTGTATACTTTTGGAAAAGGAAGTAGTGCATTTGAGACTTTTTTTGTCAAGATTAGAAAGCAAATTTTGCCAAAAATATCCCCAAAATACAGTATCTAACCTCTTGGCCTTAGATTTTTTGATCCAATAAAGCCAATCTAACAAAAATTTTTGAAAAAGAAATCTCGGACTCTAACTTTCGAAAGCTCCTAGAGATTTCCTGTGTTCCTTTGACTTTGTCTTGCTATGATTCTATCTTTCCAATCAGATCAGATTCATGTTTCCATCTTCTATATACATCAAATACTATATGAATTCACCTAAGGCTATCAGTATATCGATGATATCATGTGCTCTCAAACAATTTTTTTGGGCTGTGTGAGTATCAACTGTGCAGACAGTATAAAAAGAGAAATGATATTTATCGTGTCTATTAGAGTGTCTGGAAGCCTTCAGGGCTTGTCAACGGTCACTTTTTACCGTTATAATGGAAACTTTTACACGCATTCAACTTGATTCTTGATCACCTTTGAAGAAGTGGACATGATCAGTTTAACCTTTTCCACTAAACCATATTATTGAGGATAAACAAAACAAACAATTTGATATTTTTTGTCTAAATTTCCTAACTAAACTCACTAAATTCTTCGTCAATCTTCGAAAAAACACAATTGTTCAGATGCTGAGGATAATCTTTCGCCAAGCGCTCAATCAACAGCATCCGATTCTGGTCATCAAGAGCCAGCAGCAACAACCATAAAACGACATGGCTTGAGATGTTTTGACATTGATTCAATTCAAGAAGATTCACCTCTTCTCAGCCTTGGCCTATCCTCATTATCCGCCCCATCATATCAATTGAACCCTTTTTCGTACGCTAAAATGGACAAGAGAGTAGGATCAGAGTTCTTGGGTAAACGTATGGGTTCCGAATTTCTAGGCAAACGTATGGGCTCCGAATTTCTTGGTAAACGTATGGGATCAGAATTTCTGGGCAAACGTATGGGTTCCGAATTCTTAGGTCGTCGTCGTCGAAGATCAATTAACTAAATGTGTTAATCTTTCATTTTCAATCAGCATCCCACCTTTCATTGAGCCAACTCAAATAGAGGGAATCTTTTCTCTCTCTCTCTCTTCTTATTGTTTGAGACCATCAATTATATACCTTCACACTTATCATCCATCTCTCTTTCTCTTTATCACTCTCTCTCTCTGTCTGTCAATATATATTCTATTGTCACTCTAATTTCTGTTGATTCAAACTGATTCCTACCTGCATTATCGTCATAATCACTTTATCTTGAACCTTTCTCGTTTTATTTTTCTCCCCAAAAATCCTTGCTTCCACAACTACTACCCCTAATCAATGTGATGCAAGAGTCTGGTCAAGAGTGCTTCTTACTTGGGCCATTCTTGTCCTTTGGGCTATCGCTACTTTATGTCTCACGTATGCATTTATTATTGATACTGAGAGGGATCATTTTGAGAGGGATAGAAGAGGAGTCAAGCGAAAAAAATATATATAACTACAAATATATCTACACCAATGCTACATCATTTGACATGAAAAACTTTGAGATAGAGAGAGACATACCTCAACACATATATTCCCTCAACATGATACTCATTGGATTACTAATCTATTAAGTCGAGAAACATCTTCATTCAGCTGATAGTTGAAAATGTTGTTCCTGAATGATGTACATGTACATGTATCATGGAAAAGTTCATGAGTGTGTGTATGTGTAAGTGTGATTATGTCTGTATGCTTGTATGGTGTACTTTGAGTGGAGGCAAGAAAAAATCTTCACCATAATCTAGCCACACACTTACGCATCATGTGTGTGTGTGTGTGTGTGGATGATGTTAATTTGGATAAGTTGGTCGAATGAACGATGAATATCTTCTTTACGATTGACACCTTATGCATGAATATATTATGAGCACATTTTCTTGTGGAAGGAATAAAAATTCGTGTCTATGAGTCGATCGATTATGGCCTATATATTTGAGCAGTTCATTTTTGCTTCTTTCTTTTTTCTTCCATAATTTTTTTTCTCTCTCGTTCAAAATCTTGTAAAAAATGACTAACTAAAAAAATTAAATGTCTTAATTAAAAAAAAGTGATAATTCAGAGCTATTGTTACAAGGATAACAAATGATTATTGATAAAAATAAATTGATCTAAACTAAAAATCTTCTAATTTCTTCTAACAAAAAAATTCAACATACCTGAAAGAATTTGGCATAACTGATTCTTGAAAAAAATTCAAGTATCTAGTTTATATTTCATAAAGTTTTACTTTCCTTCTCTTAAGACGATATGTTTGATATTGATGAGACTCCAGAAGCATCAATACAGCAGCCAAGCATCAATGAAGTGAAACGTATTTCTGAATTTCTTGGTGGACCTGGTAAAAGATATTCTGAGTTCTTAGGAGGACCAGGTAAACGATATTCGGAATTTCTTGGTGGACCCGGTAAACGATACTCCGAATTTCTCGGTGGTCCAGGCAAGAGATACTCTGAATTCTTAGGAGGACCTGGTAAGCGACAGAGACCACTAGGCCGTTCTGTGAGAACAAATTTACCACTTCGACGCCATGGTTTGGTACGATTAGATCAACAATCAACATCATCACAAGTTATCAGTAGACCATCAGGCTCTGAATTTCTTGGAGGACCAGGAAAGCGTTAAGACAGCTATTCTGAAAGTTCATTTATTCAATTCTGGGCATATATTCGCTTCTTCTTCTTCTTCTTCTTCTTCTTCTTCTCTTTCATCTTCATGAAATTGATTACAAGCCAAATATCAAAAATTCGTTCTCAGTATTACTCTTACACGATAGCATTGAGAGTTGGTTGAAATTCTATTGAACCATCGTATTAAGCCAAAAATTTGAACTGATCAACAATTCCAATAACACGAAAAGTTTTAGAGGTCATCAATTCATTCCATTCGATCGTATCTATTGAAGTGTATCATTTATGTAATGTTATCTCACGAATAAAGGTTAAGTTTACTTACTATTTACTCTTTTGATTGATTTTTCTTCTTTCAAAGACCATCATTCCGATTTGAACCTTTTCAGATTCCATAATTATACCATTCATTCGGCAACGCTTTCCAGTGTACTCTATTGAGACTGATAGTGAGTCACCTTGATGATAATCAGGATCATAGTCATTGATAAAAAGAACGTAGCAGTGATAAAATTAAATTCGTAATGGCTTACAGATGATCAAACAAGAAAACGCGAGTTCGAGATTATTCTCTCCCAATCATTCAGATAATCAGCCTCACCGGTTAGAATCATCCAGAATTAACAGTGATTTAACACGTGCAAGATGAATTTGAAACTTTCTTCATCGTTTGTGATATTCATTGTCACTTCCATGTCAAATGCTTTAACTTCCGGTGTAAATGATGAGAAACTTAGGGATACTGATACGGTTTCCAACTCATCTATCGCTGATTGTTCATCTCTTTCCCGTTCTAAAAGACAATATCACTGTGTCTTGGCACCAAGATCAACTGAAGGGCCATATTTTATTCCAGATGATCTCAAACGTTCCGACATTCGGGAAAGAAAACAAGGTATTCCTTTGAAATTGGAAATATTTATCACTGATGCCAATGATTGTTCACCAATATCTGGGGCCATTGTACATGTATGGCAAGCGGATGCATTGGGCCATTATTCTGGATTCAGTGGTCCAATAGATTTTTCCAATAGAGGCAATAAACCTTCGAGTAGTGAAAGATTTTTACGAGGTTATCAAGTGACAGATAATTCTGGTAGAGTTGATTTCACCACAATAGTTCCCGGCTGGTATCGTGGTAGAACAATGCATATACATTTGGAAATTAACAGAGGATCTCGTGTTGTTTATATTGGGCAACTATTTTTTAGTGACAAGTTTTCTCAAATGGTGTCCAGAATGTCTCCATACTCATCATCCAGGTCTTATCGAGTGACTAATGATGAAGATGGGGTTTATACCCATTCGAATGGAGCATCAACTACTCTTTCGCTTTCTGGAAGTCCTCGGAATAATCTAAGATCTACTATAACCTTGGGAATAAGTTCACCAAAAGGTAGAAATTCATGATTTTGAGATAGTTTTTCACCAAAATAATCGATTGACTCTGATTTGATGAAAAATTTCAAATTCCCAAGGTGGTGAATATCGACACGGATTGAATTACATCAAGATCGTGGAATTTAAACTACGTAGACTGATGGTGAGACTTATTCACTTTTCATTCATATTTATTGTTTGACTAGAGAGGAAGTTCTCAGCTCAAAAACAACTCTCAAGATCATGGATTAACCTATCATCGAATTGATGGCAGGATCAAAAGTAGAGCTTCTCATGATCCATACTTTTCGACATGATAACATTGAACAGAGTACAGCCATACTTGGAATTGAATCTCTCTCAATTCCTGAGAAGAGAGGATTTGCTGGTTTTTACCATGAAAAAAATGTACTACAAAGCGAGTACCGTTATTCATGAGTGAAGCTATTCATCCGGTTTCACAACATGTCATCTCGACTAGCCTTTTGATCATAGAGAATTGAGCTCAGAGTATCAGTCAGGGGCGTTGACTTCCAATATTATCATGCAAAAATCGTGACAATTCAGTGAGATAAATATTTCCGCTTCCGTTTGCTGTGATGGTCATTTGGGGTTGAGATAAAGACAAAGTAAACATATTTTTTCCAATAGTAAGTGATATGGATGAGAAGCTGAGTTGAAGTCAGGTCAAATGATAGGAATCACGGAAGGTTAAGGTCCTGATGATGGGCTACATATTCTTGAGCTTCAAGTTTTCGATATGAATGATGTCTATACTGATATTTACAATGTTTTTCGAATTGAATAAATATATACAATGACCAAATCATATAAACGGATTATCATTTCTACATAGACTTAACATGGAGTGGGTGAAGTTCAATGCGATTCACATTGGCAACTGGGTTGGAAGATTCAACTTGGATATGATCAAAAAAATATATACACATGTGTGTACACTAACAGAATCAACAAACAAGATCCTGTCCATTTATTATCATCCAGGATTGAGTAAAACCCTTTTTGTAGTTATATGGACTCGTAGGTGTGCCTTATGCTAGCAAGAAAATGTCTACTATAAACTTTGCATTGTATACTTCGGATGAAAACCCTAGATTTTTCTCTCTACGGAACGGAAATTGCTTTGGTTAACCCTTCAGTTATCAGTGAACAGATATATTCGAGAGCTTCACACAATACAGATTCAAGATTGTTAAGATTTATGGAGCTCAAAAATCAGTAATCAACATTATCATATATTCACGAAAATGGAGAAGATCAAAGGATATCAAAAAATTTGATCCTAGTGAGGACAATGTCCCAGAGAAGAAAATCTTCCATATGATTTATGGTAAATATTAAAATGGAAAATTATTAATTCATTCGAATGTGTGATTATTACGATTTCAAATTGAGCTGAATGATGATGAACTAGCTCATGGCATCAAACCTCCACTCACATTGTAGGGTAACAATACTTTTTTGCTTATTCGGAGTTTTGATTCTTGAGATTCTTGAGATTAGAGAAAAAGTATAGCTTCAGGGTATGATCTTTTTGCTAGTTTTGCTAGAGTATATGATAGTCTGAGCAGCCGAAAAAATCATTCAAATTGAAAATAAGATTGATATTCTTCCACTTTCCGAGGTAAGGTAAAAAGTATGGTGTCTATTCAATATCAATAGTGGATCAAACCAACCATCAACTTCCTCTCTAGTCATATCATGAGACCTCAAGCAAAATTGATTTCTTTCAACCAACTTCCGTTCTATATATATTTGATAACATCTATTCGAGATTTGTATAAGTTTCACAGTTCGTTATAAGAACTGAACTGAAATTTTCTCCTTTTTCTTTCTCTCCAATCAATCCAGCTTGACTTGAGAAAATATTTACACTTTCTCACTTCACCAGAGTCTTATATACATTTTTTTATTATGTTTCAGAATATTTCATTTCTTTTCTTTTTTCTCAAGCATTTTCTGCTCGAATCTATGTTGGTATATTCAACTCGCCAGGTAAATCAACACTTTGCTCCATGTCTATGTTCGTTGATCTACTTTCCTCAATAATATCAACTTTTTTTTCATTCTGCCAACGAAAATCGAATTCCATTTGAACGTTCCTCAAAAGATGCCGCCTCTGTTGGACGATAAAAATTTTAATCATTTTTTCTCCAGAAAACTTTTTGTTAATTAAATTATATTAATCGAATTTCATCATCAATCGGCTGTAGATATATATTCCTTGAGAGAGATTGTAAGATAGTTTTAAGTCTGATCCACGTGTAATGGTCGATCTTCATCTGGAATCCTAATCCCTTGGATCTTTATCTGATGCATTCTGATGCAAACTTGAGTGGTCATAACTAACGGTACTTTCTTGACGCATCTTTTGCATGTTATCATGCAATATTTGCTCTTCTGATAGATCTGACCAATTTGACCCAATCTGATACGCTCTCAGCATAGCTCTCAAAAAGCTTAAACATTAACGATCTCTTCTCTTGGTTACTCTCTCTTTCCATTGATCCAATCTTTATCACCAGTAATCCTCATTGCTCGAGTGATCTTTTGGAATTGTAAAACATTCCCATACAGAACATTCCGATCCATGGTCCAACAGGATCACCACACGAGCAAAGCGAGAGAAAAAAAAATCACTCCATCAAGACTAATAGTATATCATAGCGCCGTGATGTTGCACTAATTTGTTCGATAATGTTCAGGAATACAATTCGAAGAATGTATGCAATTCATGCCAATGTTACAGTGTTCAACTTCGATCAGATCGCAACATGAGGGCTAATATGTGAGATAAGAACAACTTTTATCACTTTTTCGGTTCCAATTGCTACCATTCTTGGATTAATGAGAATGAAGATGATGAAGTTAAACAGTGATAAAGAACAAATGACAATGGTGTATCAAGTTGATCCAGTTTTAGGAGAGATGTAGAGTGGATGCCCAACATATGGACATCCACATTTTAAATTGATTGCTAGTAAACAGCAGAACTAGCTCGACTGAATTTCATACAACCACGAACCAAATAAATCACTATACAACCGATTAGAGTTAATATTGAGTTGACACTTAATCCCAATAGACTTAAATTAATATTAACAAAGCGCAATGAGGCACACAAAAATATCATCAGTCCAATGCCCGATATTACGGTGACAATACTTTGTCGAAGGGCAACTGATATAAGAACAATTAATCCAAGAAAAAAGCTCACAATTGTTGTGGTGATGAGGAAAACTTTGGCCGAATGAATTTCTTTTGATGTTAAATGGGTTTCATCATCATTTTGTGATATAAATTCGAGTCCATATATCATCAAAAGTGTATCACTGATGAAAGCGATTATAAAATAACCAAATATTACATATAATGCTATATTATTGTAGATATGAGATCTGGAAGTACCAATATTGGTTGCTGGAAATGAAGTTCGCCGAGTTATTCGGGACATCATTTTTACAATTTTAAGAAGAAATAAGTTCGATGATGATCTATTGGAGCGAGGTGTTGAGAAAATCTGATAGATTATTCTTTGAATACTAACGAGTATTGATGCGGTGGATGAAGTATCAATATTGATTGGAGAGCATTTTGATTGACTTAAAGGAAAACTGTTCAAATAAATGAGATTAACACACTCAAAACAATGCCAAAAAAATTGTGTAACACAGTAACAAGTCAAGTTGATACTTAAATTGCATAAGAAATATGATAATTTAGATTTGATTTTTTCTCCTTCCTTCTATTCGTTCACAATCAGATAAACTATTGAAACAATTGATGATCATCATCATTACTCGATGAATTAATATTGTTATGTTGTGACAACATTTGATCAAACAAATTATTCAACTGCTATTAAGGAGGTGATGATTGTGGCTAGTAAGGTTCATTTACACTATTGAGATGAAGATGATCATCATCATGATGATCAACTTGTTGATTGGGAGAGAGACAGAAAAAAGATGAATATTGCTCTCTTTTGGCTTGGATGTATTGTCATTATTATCACTTCAATTGAATTATCTCTCATTCATACCATAGATACTGAACCCTGAATCTTTTGGTTCCGAGATAATTTTCGTCTATGAAAATACATATGTATTCACACACCAAACTTTCCACAATAGTTCAGTAGCATTGATACCCATTCCATAGTTGAATAAGAATTTTTTTCATCATGAAGAACTTTTTCAATGAAAACACGCTGGTCAAGATGGATATTTTTTTTGGTCACAAGAGAAGTGAAAGAAAAACCAATAAAATCTATTGATTATTCCGATGAATAGGTGTGTATGTGTGTGTGAAAGGTGATGTCAAAATAATGGTTCAATGCAATCAAAATCAATGTTATCAAATCGACTTCACCTCGATCGCAAATCACTATGGACCAAGGTTATGAAGATTGAGTTGTGAAACGATGGCAAATTGTTGCTGCTGTATTCATTTGATGGAATCGATTGATTGTGATCAAAAAGCTACCTAAAAATCGAAAGTGTGGAAATGATGTGTGAAAATTGTGATAGCATGAAAATCGATCATATCTCTCCATCATAAATTCTTGAATATATTTGATCTCACTGTATGGGAAACTATTTTTATTCACTATTTTTGTAGACATTTTTCATTAACTTTTTGAGACTATGTAAGTCCAAATGATGGAAGCCTGGGAAAATTTTTTTCTGATTTTACAACTAATATTTTTTACATATTTTTCAACAATGAGAATGACCTTTCCAAATGCCAATGAATTACATATAAAAAGATTGATCTGTTTTTTTGGAAAAATTATCAATTCCAAAATATGATTCAGGAGAAAAAAATTGCCATATATGAGGAATCCAACGGAACATGGAACATTTACAATGGATTCTCGGCTTTAAGATAAAAATAATTATTTTTTTCCAACGTTATCTACATCATATGATTTGATACCGAATTGATTACATGTGGGAAAAATTGAAAGTTGTGCAGCAGAATGCGAATATTTTGAGCAGTATTATTAGTCTTTTTTCTGCTTGATCAATCCATTTTATCAAGGCCGAAGAATGATTGGACAAATTGTATTCCTACCTGGTTCTGCTATGAATAATGGCAAAAATATATTCAATCCAGACTTTCTTCTTTCCAATCATCAAACCCTGAACAATATCCTGTTAATCCTGGATAATCGTATTATTTAAAACATGATATCATCTCTTCAGTCTGATTAGAATTTTATCGCCGATAGTTGAGTAATCGTTTCGGAAAATATTTTCCATTCACGCAATCTCGATTGCTGATTGATTGTTCAGTGAAACCAGGAAAGCCATCTTCAGGTTGAGATATGATTGAATTTGTTTCCGTGTTGAGAAAAGAATTCTCTCGCTTACAACATCAATCTTATCATGGCTACCAGCAATCATGTGAGATGTATCTCGACTACATAATCTTGGATTATCGATGTATTACTGGCAAAGAAATTCATCGAGATATGTCATCAAATAAATTCTGAGTCAAGCTTTTTTCAACTTTCAATTGCGCTGTGTCTACGAAAATACAGATGCAAATCATGAATCAGCTTCATCTCCTCAAAATTCATGAAGGAATCGCTCGGAAAATGGCCCATCTTCTGATTTTCCTATCAAACTTTTCGAGGTTTTGTAGCAGTATTCGTTGGAAGTTATGAGAATATTTATCATCATTTAGATACACATTGTCCTGAGAGAAGTCTCCTGCAAATTCTTAAAGTCAAGATCATTGTTATTTCATGTATTGGAAGAAATTCATCGATTTTTATTGATTGCTAGATTGTGATAGATTTGAGCATGAAGCTTACTTTTGAAAAAAGTAATAGAAAAAAAATGAGAGAATTTCTCATCAGTATATCCTCTGAATGTGTACACAACTCATTCTTGATTCCTGAATTCAGAGTCAATCATGATGAAAGTGCTCCAATTCTTCTCACAGAAACCTATGAGTTATGATTGATAATCTTTGACTCGAATAATAAAAAATAGAGATCATATTCAGGAACTTATAATTCCCTAGTTTAATTGTTATAATCATCAATAATAAATCAAGAAATAAATCTACCCCCTCAAACATTCGAAAAAACGTGCTAAATTCACATTGAACACTGCCAATTGTGAAAGAGAGAGAAGCTTTTTTTATTGCCTTCATTCATGGTCATTTATGATCCTCCACATGTACACTCCATGTACCGACAAAATTCACATAGGATTATGAACCACATGAAATCTCAGGCAATTACTCTCAACATCTTTTCTACTTCCTGTATACATGTATTATGACTGTTTACCAAGGAACAAAGAGAGAGAGAGAGAGAGAGAGAGAGAGAGAGAGAGAGAGAGAGAGAGAGAGAGAGAGGAAATTTCACTTGGATCAATGATCTTTGTTATCGAAACAATTGGTCCAGGGAAGATGAAAAGAGAGGAGAAAGAAAGAGAAGAAAAATGAACACATAGACTCTTCACCAGAGAGCCTCTCAGACATGCAATCAACCGATAGATTCTCTGATGGAATAGGGAAGAGAAGTTATCTGTATAGTAAGTTATCGTTTACTTTCACTCTCTCTCTCTCTCTTTCTCTTTCATGAGCCATAATCGATAATTATCATTCTGGTGTTCACTTTCTGATTCTTTTCTGTCCAATGCTTGCCTAGACATGCCTCGCTCTTTTTTTGATGGCAAGAATATTCCATTCAATCGCTTATTCTGATAATCTTTATGGTTCTCTCTCTCTCTCTCACTCAATATACATGTATGTATGCATGTGTGTGCGATATCCATGTCAAACACTTTCATCCACTTCATGTTGGAAGCAATCTCGAATCACAAGTAGAAATGAATGGATAATTTTGGACACACACACATAACATACGTGTATTCAGTCAGTTCCAAATCATGACACATGTCACAGACTAGTCAGACTATTTCGATTCAATCAATGGACAATCTCGTTCTTGTCCACCGCTTGCTGCCATAATCAACACACGTACATACATAGAGAGAAGGATATACACACACATACTCAGGCCGCTTGCCGGTTCTAATGCTACCAAATGAATATTGATTCGATTCTAATTTGAATACTAGCAAACTGAATAGCAGCAGCAGCAATAAAGGCTATTGGTGGGAGAAGTTGGAAAGAGTGGAAAAATATGCATATACCTATGGAAATGCCTTACTTCTCTTATACCTTTCTCTCTTCCTAATGGATGAATGATCGAGGGAGTGGTTAGAATACGGTGTGTTTTGTTTTGTCTCATTGAGTTCTAGTACTTTATTCCGTCTCTCTCTCTCTCTCTGTCTCTCTTTCTTTCTTTTGACTTTCTTTTCCCATTACCTATTGCCACAACATGGCAACCGAAAGTTTGGCTCTTGGAAACTTTCTCATAATATCTATCATCATAAGAAGAAAATCGTTTGGCCCTCAGAATATTCCATGTGTGTATGCTCAACTTTTATCCATGAACACAGACATAGACACACACACACACACACACACACGAACCAACGATTGGCATATATTGTTTCGAAATAATCCGTTACTCCTACGCCACCCACTACGATTTTGAAGGGGGGAGGAAAGAAAAAAGAAAAAGAAGTAGGAACAAAAAGTATATCATGAGGAAAAAAAGGAGAGATATATATGTATGGATATGTGTGTGTATATAAAATTTTGGTGGTTTTATTCTGATCATTTATTGATGATGAAATTCGTACCCCCCCCATATGGATCATGAGGTGAAAATGTTTCACCCAAATCTCTGGAGCCTCACCCAAATTTCGCTTTTTTGCGATATTTTTGTGATATATTAATGGATAGGAGGTTTTGAATAGGGTTCAAGAAGAAGGAGATATTTGAGAGAGGAAGAGAATGAAAAAGAATGAACCCAACTTACTACACAATATTCCAATCAAGTAACCAATATAAATGGAAATATATAAATCGATAGCATATTGTGGTATCGAAAAATAATGGATTTTGTTCATTTGAGGAGTAGCAGTAAGAGAGTTATGGCCGATGAAGAATGAGGAAAAAGAGAGAGTAAGAATCCAGATTTTCTTGGGAATAAAATTCTTCTTTTATCTTCTTCTATTCTTCTATTCTTCTTTCTCTCTCTCTCTTTCCTTCTCTTTCTCTTGCTTTGTCATGAAAGTTCCATGTCATTTGATTCGGAAATGGAGGAGAGGAAGAAGAAGAAATTCTCTAGAATATAATAAAGAGTAAGAATTGCTTGTAAATGGTTACAAAACAGATTTCTAGGTGAGCCAAAGTAGGAACGGATACTCTTTATTTCACTCCAAATCATCATTTTTCATCCTTTCCTTTATTCTCTGAGTAATAAATCTTACCAGTACGGTGTGAATACTTTTACATGATGTGAATTTTATCGTTTCTCAAATAAAAAAGAAAATTAATATGATTTCACTGAAAAAATTATCCTCATAACATAGCTTCTTCAAATTTTCTGGCCTTCAAAGTTTGCATTTCAATAATAACTTTTGATCCACTCTCTCTCTGTCTCATTCTCTTTCTCTCTCTCACTCATTCAGCGAGTATTTTTACCGTTATATTCATGTGCCATCATCACCCAGTTACTGTGTATATATTCGAATTATCTCTGTCTCTCTCCTCTCATCATATTCCTCTCTCGTTTAACTTTGAATCATATTCAAATAAACTGGTTTCATTGCCAAAAATCATTGTAGCTCGGAATTTTATCCTTTCTTAAATCATCTTCTCTCTCTCTCCCCTCTTTCTTGCGTCCTTCATCGTCTCACCTCCTCACATTTGCATAAACTCTTTTTTTGCAAATCTCTTTCCTCTCTTCCCTTCTTCTCTCTTCATCCCTTCTCCTCCTTTTCTCATCATGCGAACAGATTCCTCTTCATCTCTTATCATCAATCGATAGCACATCCCAGTCCGCACCCTCTTTTAAGCTCTCTCTCTCTCTCTCTCTCTCTCTCTCTCTCTCTCTCTCTCTCTCTCTCTCTCTCTCTTTCTTTCTTTCTTTCTTTCTTTCTTTCTTTCTTTCTTTCTTTCTTTCTCCTTAACTATTCCCATCGACCGAGTGAGATGTTGAGTTAGTAAAAAACGAAAGAGAGAAGAGAGAAGAGAGAAACTCAGGAGAAAAAAGAGTGAGAGTGAATGAGTGCTGCTTACCTGCACGAGTATTGTATATCAGTGATGCAACTGCCAGAAATAGTCGAAAAAGTTTCCACTGCTACACTATCATCACTCGACGACTAGGTAGACACACTGTTATTGTCCTGTTCAGTGATTCGAAGTTAACCAAAAAGTACATCATAGATTCGTATCTCATTCTCTGTCTCTCTATGTCTCTCCATCCATTTCGCCTTACCAATATTACTTACATGGTGTTGATGAATTAATGTTGGTGATGAGAATCAATTTCGATTCTTCTCCATCACTTTGTCCAACCATTCGATTCCATAACTTCTTTTTTTTATCATCACCACAAAACCGATTATCATCAGCTCCTTCTCAGAACTCCAGAACTCCCTTTCTCTCTCCCACTTTGTCGAGTGTTTTCGATATCAAACAATTATCAACATACACAATACGCACCCATGATGCTCTTGAGCCTTTGAAACTATGTTAGCTGTATGACTCTCTCTCTCTCTCTTTTCGTTACTATTCTCTTGACTCTCTCTTTGCTCATCAACCAACATGACTCGGTTGAGATGAAATAATTATCACAACCGCCATAGAGAATTGAGACCATTTGAGTTTTGTTCTATCAGTTTTTTGGCTCTCTTTTCTCTCTCTCTCTCTCTCTCTCTCTCTCTCTCTCTCTCTCTCTCTCTCTCTCTCTCTCTGACACATACACTTCTACTCGATAATCCTGATAACAACTATGTACTTCCCCTTTGCCCAAGATATTATCAATTGATATAAACATTGGGTTGAATACACACATACACACACAGTTTTGTGTTCCCTTTCCAGCCAGCATTCAGTATCGACGACGAAGTTTGAATGGAATCCTAGATACCTGTATCCATGAATTCTGGAAAGATAAAGGGAGAAAGGAGGAGATGAGGAGAGAAAATCAGATCAATCGGTGATCGTTGGTTATTGTTGATTGTCATCAATTGAATTTGCCTCATTTTCGCCTTTTTGATCATCATCAACTGATTGACTTCGATGGTTGCAAGAAAAACGAAACATCGCCACCATCAATCTTCGGTGAGACTCTTTTTTCCGTCAAGTTTCATGTTCACCAACGAAAATCACCAAAATTCGTTATCACCTTTCTGAATCATTGGAATATGTATGATTGTGATCACATTTCATCATCATCTATTGTTGCCCCAGTGCTTAATTGTAATCAGTGTTGAAAAATATATTCATGATTTGTGATCATTGCTTAGATTTTGGAAAATAATATTATGGAAAAAACTTTTGACAGTTCTAATTATTGGATTTGAGTTGCAACTTTTCTCCGGAAAAGCAACAGAAAGAATAAATTCATCGATAAAACGATAGAAAATTGTTGCGTGAACACTTGATATCAGCATTTGCATGTTTAAATACTAGTGCATCAGTTATTCTTCCTCGTGTATTTTATTTATATATATATAAACACACCGACACACAACAACCGCACACACATACATACATATACTGAGATCGAGAAAAATTCTGATCATGTCAATATCAACGATTTGCGTTGCCACAACATCATCTCTAATAGAAAAGGAGAAGCAAGAAAAAAACTATTCAAACTTTCTTCATTTGTTTTTGATATACACATCAACGTTGAATATGTAAATTGTTTCTACATGTGTTTCACATTCATTTGGAGAGAATAGAGAAAAATTTTGACTATTTTGTTTTTGAGACAATTGACTGACATTACAGTATACTGATTGGCCAGCATCTTTTAACAATCTCTCCATTTCATACAAGTGACTGGTGTGAAAAAAGTGAACCTAACTCGTGCAGTGATCTTGAATATTAATCGGAAAGAGAGAAAGAGAAAAAGAAAGATGAATTGTTTTTCGATGAAATTGTTTTTCCAAGTCATCATGATACGGCTATTTATACATGGAAATTTATTATAATTTTGACCGCTTAAATTTTTCTCCTTTTCAATGTCAAATGATTGTCAATGTACATCATACTGTTCGAAAATCATCAATATCACTACTTTTTCCCTTCTCTCTCTCTCTCTTGCTTTTCAAAGTCATCAAATGTTTCCCCAATCATGTTGATGATAATTGAATGAGAATACAAAATTGCCTAGACATTAGTATAATCAAATTAATTTGTTTTTAAAATGTCAAAAAGTTGATAAAGGTATACGTTTTCTAGTCTCTCTTCATCTCGTATTCAATATAAATCAAAAGTTTCTCTCACTTTGAAAAATTGCATGATAATCATGCAACCATCGAGCTCATCTAATCTATCCACTCAAACACATTCGATATCATCATCCTGGATGTCCAGATCAACATCACAAGCATTGTCTAATATGGCTGATAATTTATCTGATAATCCAGCTAATTTTACGGTTTCAACCATCTCATCAACCACAGGCACCAGTGCAAATGCTACAGTTACTGTAATCGAGCCATCATCACCATTGTCATCATCTTCCTATGGAAATACTACTGGTAATCCAATCGATGAACCAATAGATTTAGAGGCACAAACACCGATGAATACATCCAATATTCTCTTCAATCCAATTCATCACCACAATCAGTGTAACAGTAATCATAATGTGGCAACATCAAATTCAAGTGATCACTTTTCAAAACGATTCTCATCATCATATCGATCAATCGATGGTGAAAGTAAAGCACTACTGTTGCCGGTTGACAATGATTGTTCCGCATCATATTGTTCATGCTCTTCAATATCAAATGATAACCGAAGAAATGATAATACCAATAGAAAGCGTACAAAAGATGTATGGAAATATGGTTCCTCCAAATATCCACCCCAATTACATGGTATATTTGAATTTTGTCAAACTCGCGCTGGCTATTTAATTCAATCATCACTCATTTGTGGCGGATTTTTATTAATCACTCAACTACTAATAGGCTTACGATTAGTTCACATTCTGGTGACATCTATATTCTTTATGTGCTACAATGGACCAACGTATACCCGAAAATTTGCATGTGCATTCTCAATATTCATCATATTCGCAATATCATTCGATTATATGCGAATATTGCCTAATTATCAAGTCCGTCCAGTGTCCATTGGTGGCATATATGAGGCGGAAAAAATGATATTCGGTTTTTGTTATAATGATAACCGAATAACACTCAACGAATTTTGGTTACTTCATAAAAATTCCTTTCTAACCCTAATATCGGGATTTTTTTATTTAATGTGGATACCATTGCCACTTGGTTTCGCTGCCTATCTATTTTTCAACAAATCACGTCGAAAACATTATTTTCAATTTGCTCTCAATTTTCTTTTCAACAATCTACTTGGCTTCACAATATATTATGCCTTTCCCGCTGCACCACCATGGTATTATCAAGCGTATGGCCTACAATTGACCACATTGGTACCCAATCGAATTAAAACTGGACTATTAAAAGATTTCGATACACTACTGGGTATACCCATATTTCAGGGTATTTACGGTGAAACAAACAATATATTCGCCTCGATGCCCTCTCTACACGTATCATATCCGTGTCTGGTACTTATATATGGCCTTAAATTGAGACTCCATCCGATGGCAAATATTGTATTTGCTATATTCACTGTTGGCATATCTTTTGCCGCCATTTACACTTCTCATCATTACCTTTTAGATGTACTCGCTGGTTTAACTACTGCTTGCTTAAGTTTTATAATTTTTCAATGCATATTTATGCGATCAAGATTTTTTGCTGATAGATTACGTAAATGATATATATGTACAAGTATATGTATGTATCAATTATAATCACTATAAATTGTTGATCAAAAAATTTACAATTCCAATGTTCATTGTATCGAAGATTCATAGAATCGAATATTAGTAGATCAATTACTATTTATTGATTCGCTGTTTTGTTTTGCTTTGTAATCTTCTTCTGGGGAACAATATTATCTCTCATCTCTCCTAGCGGTTCCTTTTTTGAAAAAATTGACTAGCCAGAGAAAAACTCTGATTTAAATTCGCATTCACTTATGCAGGTAAATCCTAGATAGCTGGGGAACAGTGTCTTTGATATAATTCATGTAGTCAGACACAGGAATGTTGCAAGTCAACAAATTCCTTGAATGGTAATTTGAGCTCTGATCCCTTCAAATTTTTTCTCACCGAAGTTAAGATTGTTCTGGAGAATTATCATTCCATTTTCTTGCAATTGAACTCTCACATCCAGATAAACAGTGTTAGTTATTGCTAGAGGTGGGTCATATTGAAATTATCCAAATTTCCTATCTTTTATGCTTAGATGGATCGATCATCAAACTAAACCCTAAATCGGATAGATCCGCTTCGTTGAGAAACAGAGAATTATAATCTGTCAATTCCAGATGTTTTGAACAGTGACAGTTCTGTCGAGTGATCGATACCAGAAAGCGATTGAGAAGAATGAATGAATTTATGGTTTTTCCAGTAATGTTGAGAAAATGGACAGTGAAATTTTTTGCTATGATGAGAGGAATTTGCTGGTTGCGTTTTTCATCACAAAAGTTTACAGACAATAAATTAGCTTGTTTCGCTAATATCTACCCTGTAGTTGGAGAAAAACAAAAAATTTAATAGCTAGGAATGCAGAGTAGAATGAATTTTGGGAGATAACTCTTCGAAAGATGACCCAGATACCTTCGATTCGATATTGCTGAACTGAAAAACTTTCATACTGTTCCCGAATTTCTCTATACCAGTTATCAAACATTACCGGTAGTATAGATTTTCCGATTATTTTTAATCCAAAATAAAACCTACAGAAATTAAGTAGGTTTGTTCCAAGAGAAAACTGTGCAGAGCGAAAGTGGGACATCAGCCATAATACGAGACCATGTAGTTTCCCAAGAAACAGAGGGAATAGCCCAGCTCAAATCTGATTCTTATTTTGAGGATGATAATTGATCAATGGTTGTAGATGTTTTTTTTCCTTTGCCTGATGATTCAGATGTTGATATCGAAGATTCAGATGGATCAATGATTGCTGGTTCTTTTTTCTCTGGATATGATGATAATGGTTCTTGAGATGCTGGAGCTGAAGGTTGAGCTCCAGATACTTTTGATCTTGAAGATGAGGAAAATGTACCTTTTGATGCTGAATCAGGACCAGTTTGTGAGTTTGATTCCATTTCTCCAACTCGTCCTCTAATTTCGGAAAGAAAAGATGGTGTCTTCAAATTGAAATAAGATTCTCTGAATTGCTTGCAAGACAAATATGATAGACATGTGCAAAGAGCGATTAACACCGTTATCAGAATTCCTGTTAAGACTATCATCTTGATATTGGATGGTGGATCGGGCCTTTCAACTTCTCCCAATGCAATTTTCATCACGAAATTATATTTAACATTTTCGAAAACAAGTAGAGTTTCATCTTTTTGCTGCACATTTTCCCGATCCTCTGGGTTGAGGATAAATTGAACTCGTTTCTCTCGATATTTGGAGGCATATATTGTTTTAGTAGCATTTCTCTCATCTATCACCTCGAGGTATGCTTTCATGAATGAATTAGTCGAATCAACACCTGTGATCATTACACTCAAAATTGATTCATTCGAAGCTGGGCGAGGATCAATATCCACTCCATTGATGACAAGACAGTGATTACTGTTTCCAGAGGTATTTTTTGAGGAACTCATGCATCGATCATCCTCCCAAATACAATTGAACGGAGACAAATTCTTGATCAGAACACATCCAAAACAATCGTTCATCAGATAGCAGGTATTGATAAGTTTATCATAAATTGAATTGTCATATGAGGTATGCATCCACAAACTGTTGTCTCTAATTGAAAAGAACGTCAATGTGTGCTCTGGAAGCATTTCAATTGGACATAAAAATGGGTGGCCAATCTCCGATTCAGGTGCAGAACACCTTTGGTCAAACTTTCTCCGCTTTTCTTCGAGAACCAAGTGATACCATGAATTGTCACCTTTGACCAGGAAGTTGGTCACTTTTTTCGGATACTCAATCAGAAAGACATTTATACCCATCATTTGAGGATCAAATTCAATTGGAAAAGAAGCCTTATACAACATTGCCAGTGCTGTTTCATTTTTATCTGGATTCTTAGACAATTCGTCAATTGATAGCGAAAATATGTAAGTTTTATCTTGATATTTGTTATTGCAAGCTAAGAAAACCAAATTATCACATTGATTGGATCTTGAACATGAAACTGATTGATCAGACTGGAGTGTGATATCACCTCTTGCCACGATTCTTTTTGGTGGTCTATCTACTGATAGTGTTCTGATGGGAATTTAAGAATGTAAGCTCTATGAAAGTAACTATGTAATTTCTTACCGATAAAAAAGTAGAATAGAAGGACCAACTTTGTTTTCGAAACTCGCTCTCTCCAACATGAACACCTCCGATACATCAGGCCTTGTTGGCTTTTTCGTGTAGAATAAACTACCAGAAACAATTTCTTGTGGGTCAATATTAAGCCTCTCACTTGTTTTACCCATACTGTAAGCATAGTAGTGTCTATTCACATATCCTTTGAATTTACATCTAGCCACAGCGAAATATTTGCTGAGATCAGGCTGAAGAAATCCAAACCAAACTTTGGCTTCACTAACATTGCATTTAGGGAACATTGTCCGGAATTTGTGGGTAACCTTTTGACATTCTCCATCATCTGGGCACATGAATGAGCTGAAATCTATATCATATTCATTGGTCATTGCCCATGTAACAAAGTGATCGGAAGCATTTGGTCGAAGAACTGTAAACCGGTGGCATGTGTCTCCAAGAATTTCTTTGGGCTTTTTCGTCCACTTAACTTTCCCAGTGGGCAATAAAAGTATACATAATGAATAATCTATCTCCACCTTACCAATCTCTGTACATGGCATCATTATTGCTGTAATTAGGATTGGATAAATGGTAAACAGTGGTATCACACTGAAATCCAGTACAGTGAATGAATAGGGAGAAAACATTCGATATGATGAATATGCCAGGTTGATAGAGGAACAAAAAATTTCTTAACGTTTATTCTCGAACTCTTCACTTTTCAAATATAGAAGAATTATCTGAAAGCTCACAAACTGGTCAAAATTGAGCAATAATCAACTGCATTCACTAAATAATGATAAATACATGGATTCTAAATTGAGCATGAATAGATGAATTCAAACGACTGATTGAATAAATTATTGAATTATTGAATTTAAATGTGACTTGATCGAATCAATGAGATTAGAGTAGCAAATGATGACCTTAACTTGCTATCATTGTCTCTCAATTTATTGATTTTTGAAAATCTCCATTCTCTGAGACCGTTATTTAAAAAAATGCATCAAGATCAGAATCCAAAAAGAATCAGTTTGATAGCTGCACGAAAAATTATCTTGTGATTCCCGCCAAGAAGATGGATATCAGCTGTTGAGCTGTCAGCTTGCGACCTTCTCTCGAACTGTATGAAGATTAATTAAGATTGAAAAATTTAAATATCTATCTAGGACCATTCTCTGAAATCACTTCGAATTCATGGGATGAAAATCTTTTATCCTAATTCAGCTCTTCAGCACTAGCATTTGTTGGTGCATCATAACTTATGGAAAAAGTATACCTTCCTCTCTCATTGGTATTCTTTCAAGTTCATGTTCTGTTCCTCACTACTGGAAGAATTATTCTCTTCCATCATTTTTCTTCCTTACCAATTTTTTCAATATCTCATACACATTTCATCTCAATTTTTCCATTTTTGTTTTCAAAAAATTAAATGCTCTCAGGAAAACCAAGTTTCATTGGAATCCTGAGATTGGGTATTGCAATGGGTCCTCGGAACTTGAATCAGAAGGTTGTGAGGCATACTATCAGTTCTTCTAGGCTCTTTGATTACATTATGAGAAGGATTTATCTCCCTCTATGGATCCAAAAATTCTGGTCCTGCAATACATGATCAAACTTGCAAATTTATCTCACGTATCTCCCTTCAACAGCAGAGAACTATTTTATGAGCTTTTCATTTCAACTAACAAATTCTCATGAATCGAAAACAGAAAGTGTGTATCTCAAATTTTTGGCTACCACTACATAATGACACTGCTTTTCAATGGAAGAAAAATTTTGATACTTCAAATTTTTCCGGAATTGAGTAAGATGGATAATTTTCTCACCAAAAATGATTCAAATTATGATGCTCAACTCGGATTCTCATGAGTCCGACGAGAAATTATTCAATCAGCCTTTGCATCTGATCTTACATGGAAAACGCATGATAACCCTTCCATCTGAACGATTCAATCGATGATATCAGAGTTCTTGCCACAGCTTCAATATCTACCAATCTACCACAGCTTCCACTTGGATAAAGCAGAGAAAGAGAGAGAGAGAGTCTATTAGTTAACCCGATATTTTGTGGTTCAAAATTTTTCGAGGAATATATAGCAGATATATATATATATCACACACACACATACACAGAGCAGTGATACCATCTAGAACCCATTGTCAAGTACATATTGCCGTGTATATACATTGCCGTGTATTTCCTTTTATAGAAGGAACTTCAATATACTCTCGAAGATTATTCAGGCTGCACGTTTATCAATCTACACTACTGTTTTCACCGATTGCTTCTTATCTGAAATGAAATGCACATGATACTCACGACATTCGGAGGTAATTGAAAAGCTTTCTTCATAAAATTCTCCCAGGATGAGTTGAAAAGCTGATACCCTGTGAAGAAATAAACCCACAAACTTCTAGTCTCTCCAATTTCTGGTCAATTTTCATGATAACAGGATATTTGAGGAACGATAGCCAATCCTACCATTTTCTTCATTAAGAGTAGGAATTGATTTATAAATATAAGTTATAAGCTCATGAAACCTCATTCATATGCTCCAAGTACGCAGAAAAGTTTTACCTCAAACAGGCATAATTCTTTCAACATTTAGAAAATTTATCAGAACAGAATCCACAATTCAAGAGAACAAAAGTGATTACTATCAATTAGACGTAGTACTCAATTTACCTCGCAGGGATGACATTTGGGAGGTCAATGATTCGGTTTCAAAGAATTTAGATTTTCTCAAAACCAAGCAGGTAACCATTGTGACGATAAAAATGACCACTACCAAGGAAAAAATGAATATAACTGTTCCCCAAAATTCTGATGATTTACCATTCCTTATAGGGGGTGTATCGTTCTTATCTAAAGCAATTTTTGCTTCTATCGAAGGAAAAAGACCATTTCCAATCCACAAATAAGTTGTATTCTTATGACTTTTCACGTTTTGGAGGACTTCTCTATCGAGAAAAAACTCTGCTCCTCTTCTCCCAATGTTGAGAGGTTTAACTTTATTGCCATCAGGTGTTTCAAGGAGGACTTCCATGTAATTGTTAGTCAAGAGGACACCGGAGAGCTCCAACTGCAAATTCCAAACTGATGGGTCGGTTGAGTTGGAAAAAACTTTCTTGTCGAAATATATACAATCAGAGACATTTGTAGGTGAGGTTGTTCTAGCAGTGATGCATCGATCATAATCTCATTCACAATTGAAAGCGGTTTTGGTTCCAATCGAAACACATCCAAAACAGTCATTCATCAGATAGCACAACTTAATTGTTTGCCCAACGATTCTATCACCAAATGAATTTTGCATCCATAGAGTATTATTCATGATGGAAATATATTTCGGTGTGTATGCCCATGATACATATACTGAGCATAAAAAAGGTCTACCAACCCTAGATTCAGGTACATAACATTCTCCTGCTAATTTGTGTTGCTCACTTTCGAGAACCAAAGTATACCAAGAGTTCTTACTAGAGACTATGAAACACAGCAATTCCTTTGGATATTTGGTCGTGAACACATTTATTCCCATCATTTCAGGAGCAAATTTTGCTGAATCCTTGAACCAACTAAGCAGTTCGAGTCTGGTTTCATTTTTATGAGGATTTCGATCAAGCTCCTCATTGAGGCATAGAGGCATACGAGTACTGAAAAAATAGTCATCGAAACCAGTATCGATGTTTGAAAATACTTGTCGATATTTATTCGAATGTTTCGTCAAAAATTTTTTTCCATAAGATTCTCAGTAATGCAAGAAAGATTCAAAAAATTATCAAATCCCAGAGTTTCAAGTTCAAAAAGAGGCTATAATTTCAGCTGAGAGACAAGACATGATCAAAAACTGTTCAACACGCTTTGGGGATAAAGTTGACCTTTTTTTGCTTAAAATATCGCCGGCTTTCGAGAAGAGCCGTTCTGAAGGAGTTGATGTTGCTGGAACTACTAGATGTTTGAGAGCAAGTTTGGTTAATTCACTTTCTTTAAGAAAATTGTTTATCCAGAAGAGGGAAGGGTCAATTGAGAGAGGAAGATAATCAGAGTCAAGATAGTTTTTGAAATCGAGAGAGAAATCTGATGATGGTTGATGCTCTCGAACTCTTCTAAAAGTGAAGATATCATTTATATTTGGAGCAGTTCTCTGAGAAACCGATCTAGTTATCAAAGGTCTGAAAGTTTTGAGATAGTTATCAATTTTTTGAGCTTTTCTGCAAGTAGAGAGATTTTTCAAACCCTCCAGCCAGCATGGTGAATATGATATAGAGAGGAAACATGATAAGAAACTCATAGAACATGTCCACACAAAAAGAAGATGAGTAAAGATCTGCTCATCTCGAACTCATCTGAAGAGAGATGATCAAATGCTAACCTCTTCCCTCTTGCTTTCTTATGACTTTCATCGACTACCAAAAATAAATCAGGGAGTTGATATCCCCAGTGAATGTGAGTCTATCATCAAGTATCGAGTACATCATGAGTTCACTTTCGCACCCATGCACTTGCAGGGCGGGAAGATGAATTGAAGAGAGATCATGATCCCATGATGAGAGAGAAATGTGTTCTTCTCGAAGTGATTCGAAACATGAAAGACTATTATATCAGGTCATCAATTCAAGAGACAACCCAATACAAGTGAGAGGGGAAAAAGACTGTGCATGAGAACTGAAGGTGATACGTGAAGGTTTCTGTGTCACTGGTGAATCACCTATACCAGGAGATATTGAAGCTCTCAAAACTCATTCCAAGAATCTCACTAATCGTATCAAGGTTGCAAATGCAAATCACTTAAGAGAAATGAAAAAACTGGCAGGGCTCTAAAGACCAGAATGTGGATGATATAATGTCAATATTAACAGAGAAAATGTAACAGAAGGATTGCCAGGCAGGATTTCGTTAAGCAAAGTGAGATGAAGACCACCAAACATTGGTTCGAAACATGTGAAAGATTCTGAATGAAAAACTCTTCTATCTGGTTAAATTTGCTAGGTTAATGGAAGCGAACGGCATCTCTTAATACTATTACCGAGATACTTTTTCAACGAAGAATTTTGATCCGATTAAAAACATTCATGATGAAGGATCAAAAAATCATCTTGTTCCAGGCATAGAATATGAAAAACTCGATGAACTCCGAGCTCTGGAAAATTCAAATTTGAAAAAGGGAATTGGTGAGCTGCTTAGCTCTCACTTTTTCCAACTGTAGTTGGCCTTCAGTTTGATCAAATTTGCAGTTCTTGAAGTTGATGTTAAGGTTAATGTTTGCATCTGATCTTACATGGAAAACGCATGATAAGTTGCAACCCTTCCATCTGAACAAACGATTCAATCGATGGTATCAGTGTTCTCGCCACAGCTTCAATATCTACCAATCTACGACAGTTTTCACCTAGATATAGCGGAGAGAGAGTCTATTAGTTAACCCGATGTTTTGTAGTTCAAAATTTTTTGAGGAATATACAGCAGATATATATACATATACAGAGCAGTGATACCATCAAAGACACTTGTTCAAGTATATATCACCTTAATGAAGGAACTTCAAAATACTCTGGAAGATTATTCATGCTGCACGCCCATCAATCTACCTTACTGTATTTACCGATTGCTTTTTCTTTCAAATGAGATGCACATGATACTCACGACATTCGAAGGTGATTGAAAAGCTTTCTTCCTAAAATTCTCCCAGGATGAGTTGAAAAGCTAATACCCTGTGAAGAAATAAACTAACCCGCAATCTTCTAGTCTCTCCAATTCCTGGTCAATTTTCAGGATAACAGGATATGTGAGGAACGATAGCCAATCCTACCCTTCTCTTCATTAAGAGTAGGAATTGATTTATGAATATAAGTTATAAGCTCATGAAACCTCATTCATATGCTCCAAGTAAGCAGATAAGTTTTACTTCAAACAAACAGAATTTTTTAACATTTAGAAAAGTTATCAGAACAGAATCCACAATTCAAGAAAACAAATGTGATTGCTATCAAATAGATGTAGTACTCGATTCACCTCGCAGAGATGACACTTCGGAGGTCAATGATTCGGGTTCGGAGAATTTAGATTTTCTAAAAGCAAACCAGGTAACCATTGTAACAATGAAAATGACCACTACCATGAAAAAAATGAATATAACTGTTCCCCAAAATTCTGATGATTTACCATTCCTTATAGGAGGTGTATCGTTCTTATCTAAAGCAATTTTTGCTTCTATCGAAGGAAAAAGACCATTTCCAATCCACAAATAAGTTGTATTCTTATGACTTTTCACGTTTTGGAGGACTTCTCTATCGAGAAAAAACTCTGCTTCTCTTTTCCCAATGTTGAGAGGTTTAACTTTATTGCCATCAGGTGTTTCAAGGAGGACTTCCATGTAATTGTTAGTCAAGTGGACACCGGAGAGCTCCAAATGCAAATTCCAAACTGATGGGTCAGTTGAGTTGGAAAAAACTTTCTTGTCGAAATATATACAATCAGAGACATTTGTAGGTGAGGTTGTTCTAGCATTGATGCATCGATCATAATCCCATTTACAATTGAAAGCGGTTTTGGTTCCAATCGAAACACATCCAAAACAGTCATTCATCAGATAGCAGAACTTAATTGTTTGCCCAACGATTCTATCACCAAATGAACTTTGCATCCATAGAGTATTATTCATGATGGAAATATATTTCGGTGTGTGTGCTCCTGGTACAACCAATGGGCACAAATAAGGTCTACCAACTCTTGATTCAGGCGCATAACATTCTCCTGCTAATTTGCGTTGCTCACTTTCGAGAACCAAAGTATACCAAGAGTTCTTACTAGAGACTATGAAACACAGCAATTCCTTTGGATATTTGGTCGTGAACACATTAATTCCCATTATTTCGGGAGCAAATTTCGCTGGATCCTCAAACTGACTAAGCAGTTTGAGTTTGGCTTCATTTTTATGAGGATTTCGATCAAGCTCCTCAATCGAAAATGAGAATAAGTAATTACTTTTAGTGCCGCTATTCCAGCATAAAAGAAATGCTTGGCTGCCATGTTGATTGGATCTAGAGCAGGGAATGGACTTATCAGGTCCGGTGGTGATATTGCTTTTGAGCATAATTTTCGAGACATTATTATTGGCCCTTTTCAGGAAGAAAGTGAGAGAAACATTAGCTTGTGAGGATTGGTAGTCAATCTACTTACGTATCAAAAGCAAGCATAGTAAGACCAGTGGTATCAGATAAATTTGAGGTTTCGAAAAGGAAAATATTATCAGAAGTATCTGGCTTGACCAAATTCATCGAGTAAAATAAGCTGTTCTGAATTATCTCCTCAGAAGAGATAGCAATACCATCAACCGATCGAGTGTCAAGCAGGTTGCTGTAGAAGTATTGCTTCTTAGTTGGATCTCCTCTAGCCACGCATTCAGCAAGGATGAAGCAACCAAATAGATCGACAGCGCTAAATCCATACCAGAGCCTTGGTAAAGTGGGTTCCTTCAAGCAATCAGGAAAATAAAATGCGAATTTAAGCGTTTGATTGATGCAATTGCTATAGGGACAATTGTATATTGGTAAAAAGTCTTGGCCTTCATCGACTCTTTCCCACACAACGAAATCTTCCGAATCTTCTAATCCAACAACTGAATGTTTTCCACATTCTTCGGGAAGAAGAGTGTGACCTTCCACGATTTTATCAGGCATTTGGAATTTTTTGGTTGGCAACAGAACAATACATTTGTTCCCGTCTCTTTCCAAAATACCGAGCTTTGTGTCAGTACTAATGATTGTATTAACCAGTGCCGTGATTGGAATAGGAAAAATGACAAATAGCAAAACGATACGGTTTGGAGCGGCGGAAGAAATGTGCGAAAATATTCGGAGAAATCTCATCAGCTTCATGAAAAATATCAAATTCAGTTCCAGATCATTCAAACTTGAGTTGTTAAGATGATCACAGGATCGGAAAGATCTTCACCATTTTGGCTCGAAGAAAAGAAAGGAGAGAACCGAAAAAAATTATCCTGAGCACGCTAACCAACGTTCAACAATGTTCACATCAAATGAATACTAGTAGAATTGTTGAATTTATTCGAAGAACGCTAACAAATGAGTGGAATTCTATCAATTGGTTCATCACATCCGTTAAGCCCGCGAACTTTGATGCGATTACAATGATATCACTTGAGCCTTCTTGCACAGGTAATCCTTGTGGCTTGTCAAATAAAAAATTGTTTGCTGGTTTCATTCGAATAGATTTGATTCTGTGTCTTTGCATTAGTTGGAGATGAGCCACAATTTTCAGAGCCTAGTATAGTTTGGATTTTTGTAAGTGCCTGGCAAGCTCACATGATACACATGTCTAAAAGGGATGCTCGATGAAAAATTCTATTCCAAGTCAAAGTCAGAATTGATTCACTTCCTATTGAATGACTAGTAAGAAGACGTCTCATACCTTAATCAACAAAAGTTCACCAATGATTCAACCAAAAGATAGATATTTATCGAAATGTTTATCTTCATGAACGAAAATCACATCATCCAGAGTAGCTATCAATCTTGCAAAGGACGTGTCCGGATAAGGCCCGTTTTTCGCGCATGATAGATTTTGATGAAACTTCATATTCTTGGAGAACTAAGTCTCTACATCAGAATGATACAAGAATGATCCCATAGGGTCAAAGGTCACGAAGATATTTGACCTTGAATTTTTAGCAAAATTCCGCCAATTTTCATATTTTTTCGATTCTTGAATGATAGTTATGCCTTATCTTATCTCCATATTACTCTCAAAGCTTCAGTTACCTTGAACTCACCAAGAAATTGACTCATATTGCCAAAAAAACACAAAACTATGTAAAAATGGCCATTTTTCCACGGTTTTTGATTGGAATTGAGGTTGAAAACCTACTAACTTTGGTTGAATTTGCTGGGATCAGCATCAATAGTAGATTTAGAACTCAAAAAACCTCGTCCCAATGTTTATCGATAATAAAAATTGAAATAATATGTTCAAAAGCTTTTTTTGTGTTTGATTACTATTGAATCTTGGCTATGGAGTGATTGAGTGTGGAGATATCTGTATTTATTCATCATTCGCCACAATGTCAGAGAGGAAGCTAGTTGGTCGACTCCAGAATCTTTAATTGAGCTAACTTTTTCTGATTATTGAGCAATCTCTGACATGGAACCTCAGCCAGGACTAAGCCAGCCTTCTGGAGGCGAGTGTGAGGAAGAACTCTCGCGTAAGCAGAAGAAGTATTTGAAAGGAAAGCAATCCAAGAAGAAGTATGCTGATAATCTGCCAGAAGGGGCTGTGAATTATAAACAAGAAAAGAAAAAAAACAAGCGACCAATCAAGTTCGAACGAAAGGCCATAGAAGCGTGGAACAAACACATTGATCTGCACCATGGAAAAGCAGAACTTTGGGTGGCGGGAAAGGAAGAAGAAGCAGAGGAGAAGAGAGAGGAAGCTATGAGTGCGAGACAGGATGCTTATCGAAGAGTAACCATTGCACAGGAGCTTCGAACAGAGATGGCGATTGAGAGAGGACAGAAGCCTCCTTAGCAAATGAGTGCTCACGATAAGATCTGTCAGTTGCGTTACAGATAGGTAGCTGAGTGGAGGCGAGGACAACCACTTGAAAAAACTGTCCAATACTGACATGAGCTTCACCTTCACGTGGTGTCAGTTGTTCTGCTGAGAAGCTCAAGGTGTTTTCTTTAAAATTCGATAAAGTATTTACAGTTGTGAGTCTTCAGACTAGTTGTGAAATAAAGAAAAACAGAGAAAGAATCGAATAGGAGTTCATGATGACTAAAAAAGAACTATGAATGAATGATTTTTTTCGAAAATTTTAGAAGAACTTTTTTCCACTGAAATAGGTATCATATGAGAGCAAATGGTTCGGGATGGAAAAAAATGTGACCTCAGGTCAGAAGCCGTTTTAGCCTCGTTTCTATGTGATTTGACTATCTGATATTGTCAGATCACATGCTTTAATGGCGTTTTCTGAAAGCTCTGCTCAATTGGAATGTGATTGGACATTCAAAATCCCACCGTTAGATCTCAATCAGAGCGATCTCAGGCCTAAATAGGCCAGCAGTTTTTTGAGATTTTGAAGGTGTTCCCCTCATTTGAGCCCTATGAAATATAGTATTTTCTCAAGCTTATCAAAAGTTACATCTCAATCGGTGCATCCGGTTTTGTCTCCAAGCCATTTGGTTGACCTTGAGAGGCTAAAACTGCTTTTTTCGTGGTTTTTCCGGTTTTCGAAACTGTTCCGCACTAGGAGACAAATTTAAATACATATTTTCTGATGGAATACAAAAAGATACGTCCAAAAACATATGTCTGGTTGTGTTACCAGGGTGGGCAATTCATCATTTTTTCGAAAAACTCGATTTTTGCAGAATTTTCACCTGTTTTTGGGTTTTTGAGATACCGAGACTTATTCAAAAGCAGTTTTTGGTATAATTTTTAGAATTCTCATCTAATTTATCGTCAGAAAAAGTGCTTTTTTCCAATTTTTGAAAAAAGTTCTAACGTTCAGGTCACTATTTCGATATCATGAGTTCTAAGAGTCTGATCGAATTTTCGATGCAATATTCGTTCTTTTCGTCGAAAGTTCACTTAGGATCGAAAAAAAACCCAAAACGGGCGAATTCCGGACATGTCCTTAGAGGAAGTAATAGATCAGACTAAATTGAGAAAAAGATATTCTCCATTTGATAACATTTCAATGATGTAGGTACCGGAAATACACTCATCACTCACCCCATAGACCAGCTTTAATCGAGCTTAATTTGTAGCTATGTTGGATGTAATGAGATTGGTCTCAGGAGTTAGTAAAGACTTTTCCCTTTTCTTTCCTCTCTCCACTTTCTTCACTTCTCTCATGTCTCCAGTTACAGCAGATACTTAAATATCTCCGAATCAGAGGTGTGAATAGGAGAGTTTTGGCCGACGTTTCCCATCACATGGCTCATGATAGCCTTAGCTCACCAAGGATGGGCATCAGAGCTACCGATATTCTATTGGCAGGAAATTCCATAGTAAAACACAACTTACCAACGATACTTGCTGTTGCTATGGAGAAAAAACTTGTGGTAGGAAAAAATTGGCCAGTCAAGTAAGAAACGAGTAGTTATTCACCTCATTCACCTTTTTTGAAGGGTCTTTTCAAAGTCTTGTCTCACTTTTTCAACACGGGTACTTGGTGTATCTGTCTATAAGTAGAAAAGCAAATTCAGGGAACTTTTGATTGAGTTTTCTTTCAACCTAACAGAAAGGGATTGTGGCTCCAAAAAGTGGAAAGGTGGGAAGGTTAGCAGCTTGGAGCGATAAGTAAAAAGTTTTCAAAACCGACTTGCATTCATCTCTGTGCCTCAAGATCACCATCATGCAGCTGGACCTAACCAAAAACTCCAAGCTAATCGATCTGGTCAGCAATCTAATAAAGCTCAATCAAGAACTCAAGCTCATGCTTATATGTGATTCATATGCTATGCTATGCTTTATGCTTTATATTCTTCATTTTGATGAATTTTCATCATGAAATTCTCAAGATCTTACAGAAAGAGAGAGAGATAAAGGAGAAAGGAGAAAAAGAGTTGAAAAGAGAGAGGGAAAGAAAGAGAAAAGGAAAAGAGAATGATGAGCGGAAGAGGAAAGAGATTAGCATTTGATCATCTCTCTTCGGATGAGTTGGATATAAGCAGATCTTTACTCACCTTTTTCTGTGTTACTGAGCTTAGCAATTGGTAGGGCAAGCGGAACAAGTGAAAAGTCTCCTTGATGCTGTAAAATGCATAGAAAACATGCTCCATGGATTTATTACACTGAGGGTATGACACTCCTGATCTATTTTCGATTGTTGATGAAAGTCATAAAAAAGCACTGGCAGAAATTTAGCTTTTCTGCAAGTGGAGAGATTTTTCAAACCCTCCAGCCAGCATGGTGGATATGATAGAGAGGAAACATGATAAGAAACTCATGGAACATGTCCACTCAAAAAGAAGATGGGTAAAGATCTGCTCATCTCGAACTCATCTGAAGAGAGATGATCAAATGCTAACCTCTTCCCTCTTGCTTTCTTATGACTTTCATCGACTACCAAAAATAAATCAGGGAGTTGATATCCCCAGTGAATGTGAGTCTATCATCAAGTATCGAGTACATCATGAGTTCACTTTCGCACCCATGCACTTGCAGGGCGGGAAGATGAATTGAAGAGAGATCATGATCCCATGATGAGAGAGAAATGTGTTCTTCTCGAAGTGATTCGAAACATGAAAGACTATTATATCAGGTCATCAATTCAAGAGACAACCCAATACAAGTGAGAGGGGAAAAAGACTGTGCATAAGAACTGAAGGTGATACGTGAAGGTTTCTGTGTCACTGGTGAATCACCGATACCAGGAGATATTGAAGCTCTCAAAACTCATTCCAAGAATCTGACTAATCGTATTGAGGATGCAAATGTAAATCCTTGGAAAGAAACGAAAAACTGGCAGGGCTCCAAAGACCAGAATGTGAATGATATAATGTCAATATTAACAGAGAAAATGTAACAGAAAGATTGCCAGGCAGAATTTCGTTGAGCAAAGTGAGATAAAGACCACCAAACATTGGTTCGAAACACGCGAAAGATTCTGAATGAAAAACTTTCCTATCTAGTTAAAGGTTATTGGAAGCGAACGGCATCTCTTAATACTATTACCGAGATACTTTTTCAACGAAGAATTTTGATCTGATTCAAAATATCCATGATAAAGGATCAAAGAATCATTTGATTCCAGGCATCGAGTATGAAAACTTGGTGAGCTCTGGAAAATTCGAATTTGGAAGAGGGTATTAAGAGCTGCTCAGCTCTCACTCTTTCCGACTGTAGTTGGCCTTCAGCTTGATCAAATTTGCTGTTCTTGAAGTTAATGTGTCGATGCGAAATACTCCGAGCATACATTCAATTTACCGGAGCGAGAATTGTAGATTTGAGAGGTATATTTTCATCGCAACTCTCAATATTATGTTGCATCACCGATCAACAGGTGCCCAGCTGAAGCTCTCTTTTTCGTAGCTTCTGAGAGAAAATACGATTACTTTGATTCACTTGCAATTGAGAGATAAATTCTCTCTGTGGCAGATTGGAACTCAGTTTACAATTATTTACAGCTTCAATATCTACCAATTTACAGTTTTCACTCGGATATAGTGGAGAGAGAGAGTCTACTTGTTAACCTGATGTTTTGTAGTTCAAAATTTTTTGAGGAATATACAACAGATATATATACATATACAGATCAGTGGTACCGAGGGCCCTCGTCGAGTATATATTACCTTAATGAAGGAACTTCAAAATACTCTGGAAGATTATTTATGCTACACGCCTATCAATCTACACTACTGTATTCACCGATTGCTTCTCCTCTCAAATGAGATGCACATGATACTCACGACATTCAAAGGTGATTAAAAAGCTTTCTTCAAAGAACCTTCTCAGGATGAGTTGAGAAGCCAATTCTACCATTTTCTTCATCATAGTAGGGAATCAATTTATATAAATATAAGTTATAAGCTCATGGAACCTCATTCATATGCTTCAAGTAAGCAAAAAAGTTTTCCTCCAGAGAGGGTAGAATTCTTCAGCATTTAAAAAAGTTATCAGAACAGAATCCTCAACTCATGGAAACAAATGTGATTACTATCAAATAGTTGTGGTACTCAATCGACTTCATAGTACAGTGTACTAGGATTGACATCCCGAAGGTCAACGATTCGGTTTCAAATATTTTAGATTTTCTATGAGCCAAGGAGATGACCATTGTGACGATAAAAATGACCACTACCATGAAAAAAAATGAATATAACTGTTCCCCAAAAATTCCATTATTTATTTATTCTTTTAAAACCCCTACCCTAAAAATTTTATGGTTTTTCTTGCTTCTATCGAGGGAAAAAGGCGATTTTTAATCAACATAAAAGTTCTTTCCAAATGATTCTTCACATCCTGGTTGACTTCTGGTTCGAGAAGGAATATTACAAACCTTTCCTCAATCGCATAAGACTTAATTGTTTTGCCAGCAGGTGTTTCAAGAAAGAATTCCATTTGCATGTTAGTCAAGCGGACATCATCGTAGAGCTCCATTTCAAATGTCCATTTTGGTTGGCGCTTTGATGGTGGGAAAGAAGCTCTCGTTTGAAAAGAAATACAACTAGAGGCATCTTTAGGTGAGGTTGCTCCAGCAGGGAAGCATCGATCAAAATCCCATTGACAATTGAAAGCGGCTTTGGTTCCAATCGAAACACATCCAAAACAGTCATTCATCAGAAAGCAGTAATTTATATTTTGCTCAACGATCCTATTGCCAAATGAATTTTGCATCCACAGAGTATCATTCATGATGGAAATATATTTCGGTGTGTGTGCTTCTGGTACAACCAATGGGCATAAATAAGGTCTACCAACACTTGATTCAGGTGCATAACATTCTCCAATTAATTTGTGTGTCTCATTTTCGAGAACCAAAATATGCCAAGTGTTGTTACTGGAGACAATGAAACACAGCAATTCCTTTGGATATTTGGTTGTAAACACATTTATTCCCATTATTTCGGGAGCAAATTTCGCTGGATCCTTAAACTGACTAAGCAGTTTGAGTTTGGCTTCATTTTTATGAGGATTTCGATCAAGCTCCTCAATCGAAAATGAGAATAAGTAATTATTTTGAGTATCACCATCCCAGCATAAAAGAAATGCTTGGCTGCCATGTTGATTGGATCTAGAGCAAGGAATGGACTTATCAGGTCCAATCTTGGTATTGCTTTTCAGCATAATTTTTGAGACTTTTTTTCTGGCTCTTTTTAGGAAAAGAGAAAGAGAGAGAGAGAGAGAGAGAGAGAGAGAGAGAGAGAGAAACATTAGCATGTGAAGATTAGCTTTTAATCTGCTTACGTATCAAAAGCAAGCATAACAGGACCAGCGGTATCAGATAAACTTGATGTTTCGAAAAGGAAAATATTATCAGAAGTACTCGGTTTCACCAAATTCATCGAGTAAAATAAGCTGTTCTGAATTATTTCCTTAGGAGAGATAGCAATTCCATCCACTGATCGAGTCCCAAGCAGGTTACTGTAGAAGTATTGCTTCTTAGTTGGATCTCCTTTAGCCATGCATTCTACAAGGATGAAGTGTCCAAATCCATTTGCTCCATGGAATCCATACCAGAGCCTTGGTGGAGTGGCTTTCAATGAGCAATCACGGAATATACGTGGGAATTTCTGATAACGCGTTATATTACGGCAATTCCCCTTTGAACAAACATATAATGGTAGCGAGTCTCGGGCTTTATCAACTCTTTCCCACACAACAGAATCTTTCGAATCTTCTGATGCGACAACTGAATGTTTTCCACATTCTTCGGGAAGAAAAGCGTGACCTTCCTCGATTTTAACAGGCATTTGGAATTTTTTGGTTGGCAACAGAACAATACATTTGTTCCCGTCTCTTTCCAAAATACCAAGCTTTGTGTCAGTACTAATGATTGTATTAACCATTGCCGTAGTTGGAATGAGAAAAATGACAAATAGCAAAAAGATACAGTTCGAAGCGATGCAAGAAATATGCGAAAATTTCCGGAGAAACATCATGAGGTCCATGGAAAAAATCAAACAAATACTAGTAGAATTGTTCAATTTCTCCAAAAAAAAGTCGAGGAATGAGTTGAATTTTATCAATTGGTTTATCACATCCGAAACCGTTAAATTTTATCGGTTTACAGTTAGAATGAGAGTGAACAGTTCGATTGCCTACACGGCAAAAATTTTTGCAGTCATCTCTCTCCTTTTTCATTTTCTCGAGCGTTCCTATTTCTCAGGTTTCGCTTCCTCAGCTCAATTTGGAAATGTCTCTCTTTCCATAGGGATATGAGTAACATGATATTTTGTAATTTATACTATTTCAACTGGATATATGAAATGCATAAAATCTGATCATGAGAAAACCTTTATCAAAATAATTTGAATAGTATCGAATATTGATAAATATACACAATGTACATAATATATAATATTGTAATCCATTTTTCCTCTTAGTACTACCGTTTAGATTTCGAGATTCTATCAGTCAGAGTCATTTTTGGTTTCTTAATTAGACCTGACTTCATTGTATTATCAGAGCGAATAATTTTCGTAGCTTTTGTTGTTTGTTTCAAGGAAAATGTTCACTTTCTGACTGATTAAAAACTCAAAACTCCCTTTTCTTGGACAATATAATATATAGAGAGAAAAGTCAATATCAAATGATTGATCATATTGTAATGGGGATAAAATCAGATCCAATAAGGAATCATCATAATACAGGCCAAGTAAAAAGGCCCATCTTTGGGTCAAAACTTTTTTGCTTTGGTATGGTATTTGGCACTTTCAACAATGAAAAATGGAGGATCGATGATTCTTATAACCTTTGATTGATCAATCTTTTCGAATTAAAGTTCAGCTCTATAGTTTTCGATTCCATAGGAATTGAACACTCAAACACCGATCGTTTCAATATATACTTTCATAAATTCATTATTAAGCGACCCACCAACAAAAATACATTTCTTATACCAGAAGACAGCTGTGATTGATTCATATCGATGCACTTTGAAGTGAATTTCAGTGATATTGATGGGGGAGAAATACATGGATATCGATCCCATTTGAATTTACTAAGAGCAATCAAAATCAAAAATACCCGAAAGATCATTCATCAGATAGCAGCTCTCAACTGGTTGATCTTTGATTGAATGTTCCAAAAAAATAACAGAAGAAATAGAAGTAAGCGTTGTACGCCACCTCCCTGTTTAACCAGATAAACGAGATGTAATTAAGTAACCAAAATTGAATCTTTTTACACTTGTATTTTTTTGAAAAGGAGGCTACAGGATTTGAAGAAAGAATACTGATCAAGAGGAACCCTTTATTCGGATCACATTTTAAAAATCGGCTGAAAATTGCCTATTTTTTGGAGAAAAGTTTTTTCAAAGATTCAGAGACAATAATCTTGCTCCGATCCAAACTGGTCGATACTGAATGTGATTTACTCTGAGTAGCTGCACTTGTTTTCGTTCTTGAAGCTGAGGATACACTTGTTGATCCTATCGAAATAGAAGGTGAAGATGTATCTGCCGATCCTCTGGTTGATGAGGCTGCTGTTGATTTGGTGAATGATCCCATTTTTCCTCTTATTTCGGAGAAAAAAGATGGTGAGTCCAATAGGCCCTTCTTTGAGCGATGTTTAATTGAATAAAACACACAAACGCCAACAGAGATTATGGCTGTTATGAGAACTGCTATGATGATTAGGAGTTGGATATTATCTGGTCTTGGAGACATTACAACAGGGATCAAGTCAATCCTCATGTCAAAGTTATACTTATCATTTTCGATCACAAGAGAGGTTGTATTCCCTTTTCGAATATTTTCAACATCTTCCTTTGATTTGAGAAGGAAATGAACTCGTTCTTTTTCATATTTGAATGCATAAACAGTTTTTCTATCAATAATATCCAGATATGCTCGCATAAATGAATTAGTTAGAATCACACCTGAGAGTGTGACATTCAGAATTGTTCCATTCGAAAATGCCGATGATCTGAACATATCCACTCTCTCAATGCTAAGACAATCATGAATTTTTTCGGGGACATCATCATAGGAAGTGGAGCATCGATCGTTCTCCCATTTACAGGTGAAAGATGATTTACTACTGATCAAAGCACATCCAAAACAATCGTTCATCATATAGCAGGTCTTGATAGGTCGATCATGGATGGAATCGCTGAGTGAGAGATGCATCAACAAATTAGCATTGATGACCGAAATATACTTCAACGTATATTGTGGAAGTATCTCAATTGGGCAAAAGTATGGATAACCAATCATAGAATTCGATGTGAAGCAATTCTTGTCAATGTTTCTGGCCATATTCTCGAGAACTAGGTGGTAAAATTGATCATCGTTTTTAACAAAGAAACTTGTGATATTTTTTGGATAATCACTGTTGAAAACATTGATACCCAATATTTCACGGTCAAATGTCACTGGAAAAGAAGATTCATAGACCGTTGTTAATTTTGACTCATTTCTACTAGGGTTGCGATCCAGTTCGTCGATCGATAACGAGAATACATAGTGATTTCCAGATTTCCAATCAGTGCATGCTAAGAATACCGAAGCACCAAATTGATTGGATCTTGAGCAAGGAATTGACTTATCAGCTCCAATCGTGTTATCGCTTTTCAGCTTAATTTTTGAGACCCTTTCTTCGACTCTTTTCAAGGAGAGAGAGAAACATTAGCTTGTGAAGATCAGTTGTCAATCTGCTTACGCATTGAAAGCAAGCATAACAGGACCAGTGGTATCAGATAAATTTGATGTTTCGAAAAGGAAAATATTATTAGAAGTATCTGGCTTGACCAAATTCATCGAATAGAATAAGCTGTTCTGAATTATCTTCTCAGGAGAGATAGCGATCCCATCCACCGATCTAGTCCGACCCCGGTCTCTGTAGAAGTATTGCCTTTTAGTTGGATCTCCTTTAGCCATGCATTCAGCGAGAATGAAATCACTGGCTCCGTGGAATCCATACCAGAGCCTTGGTGGAGTGGCTTTCGTTGAGCAATCAGGGAATAAAGCTGCGAAATCAAGCTTTTGATTGGTGCAATTGCTCTTTGGACAAAAATAATATGGTAACGAGTCTCGGGCTTTATCAACTCTTTCCCACACAACATAATCTTCCGAATCTCCTAATCCAAGAGCTGAATGTTTTCCACATTCTTCGGGAAGAAGAGTGTGACCTTCCACGATTTTATCAGGCATTTGGAATTTTTTGGTTGGCAACAGGACAATACATTTGTTCCCGTCTCTTTCCAAAATACCAAGCTTTGTGTGAGTCTCCATGATTGTTGTGATTGAAATTGGAAAGATAAAAATAACCAAAAATATATATTTCAAGGTGGGAGAGATATGGAGAGGTTTTCCAAAAAGGTGGCCCATGGTGTTCATCGCAAAGCTATTGCCCTCCAAATGTTGACATCCGAATCAAGCTTACAAAATCCTACAGGATTTCTCTCTCACTGCAATCATCCAATGTCAACAATGCTTCCAATAAATGGATACTAAACTGATTTTTTTGAAACCAAATGTCCCGAGAACAGTGATTCATCAATAAATTCAACTGATTTCACCGCTCTCGAAGTATGATGGACTGCTTCTAAATGATTTTCCAAGAATATCTTTTCAGCCAAATACAGTAAAAACTCTCTTAATGGAAAAGCTTTGGGCACTCTCTTGATGATGCCTTCCTGCGTATTTTGAAGTAGGCTTCTAATCAATCTGTGCTTTTGACCCCCTTCTTCTCACTAGATGTCTCGGTTTTTCTTCATTATCAGGGGTTTTTCATTAAGAGAGTTCTTACTGTAGCTCTCGATCAAAATTTTTCGAAACGAATATGACCTCAATAACAACCAAAAGTAGTTTCAGTTATTGTATGATACAGTTATAGATCATCATCTGTCAGATAATGGGTTTCTAACAATTGAGTGAGGCTCAAACAGCTTAACTAACTGAATAATCATAATCAGCTTGTTCTCAATCAGAAGCTACTCCAATTAGATTGAGAATTCAACAGAGAAAAGAGAGTAAATGATGAATCAAATGATTATACCGAGTGGAACAGTTTCAATACTAGAGTCAACTCAAATGGACTGAATCTCATTTTGAAGAAAAGCGCAACTATTGTCAAATGAAATGAAACTGGTGAACGAATCTGACTAAACTGAGTTCTTCCAAATAGACTGAATTGTCAGCAGAAACTTTGACCCCTGATGAAGATACGGCTCTCATTCTCTCTCTTTATTTAATCTTTTTAATTTCTTGCATTCAGTCTCTTTTTCTCAATAATTATCATTTCTGATTTTGGTAATTTGGGTTCCTCTATGTTCGATTCCTCTGGACTGTCACTCGCTCTCACAGTTTTCAGCGCAAGCTACTAGCACTTGATCATACTGGTCAACTTCACCAATGTCTTGAAAATTTGTCTCCGCGGCTAGCGTTCGAAACCTAGAAATCAAAATGCAGAGGTCAGTTAAGAAGAAATTCGACAAAAAGAGAGAGAGAGAGTAAAGCAGGAAGTGATAAGTAAGAAGTGATTAGGGAGAAAGGTGGAAATGGAGAGTGATAAAGTACCGGTGTATGACTGATTGAAGAAGGAAAAATTCATTTTCATTTTGCAATTGAGAATCAGTGTGAATTAGTGAGTGTTTTCTGATTTAAAAATCAAATTTTAACTATGATAAAAAGGTGAAAGTTTCTGGACAAGATGAAGTGATTGCAAATGTTTCATCTCAGGTAAATGGTATTCGTAAAAGAGAGGACGAGATTGTGACAGTATTGCCTAACTTCGTATGTATGAAAAGCTCTATTCAACTAGCAAGAATGGAAGGTAGACCTGTACCTCCTCAGCTTCGAATAGGTAGGTGCGCCTGATAGTCGCCGGTGGCACTGGTAGACTGTCGAAGTGAACCTTCAAGCTCACCCAGCTATTTAGTTTATTGAGTTTGATAATTATTCCACAGGATCCTTCTTGATATTGTTCGGAACTTTTTTCAATTTGAGGGCAGCTAATCTGTCCACTCAATTTTTCTTGAAAAGAGTTGCACTCCATGTAGAATATGGTGTACTTCAATTGAGATGACTGTATATTTCCAGGCTCACTCTTCGGAAATTAGTTGACTCGATATTTCGAAAGTCAACAAATTCGAAGAATGGAGCCAAGATTCAATTCAATCTCCGAATCAATTCAACTATTCAACTATGGAATGTTTCATGCAACATGCTATAGTCATCAAAAAGTTCAGAGATTCCAAAATATAGGAGTTTACAAATCTCTTTATTCCCGTGTTGCTGTTGCTTTTTTTTCGCCCTTGAGATTGTTTGCTCCATCAGTAGGATTCTGTCAAGATGATTTATTCTTCAAAACCCAGAACATTATGGAGTTGATAGTGATTCAATGAGGATACCCTTGCTTGAATTCAATTCCTTTTTAGCTGAATGTGAATATTTTTCAATCGTTGCTGATTCCTTCATTCTCAAAACTGTCGGAGCAGATGAGGGCTTTGTAGATGACGATTCACTTGCAGATCTCTGGGTTTCTGAGGTTACTGTTGAGCGTGAAGATGAATCCATCTCACCTGGCTTTCGTTCAATATCGGAAAGGAATGATAGTGGATCTAATTTGAAGTTGGTTTTCTTTGTTTGATTGAGATGAATGAGATAGGCAAGCATGCAAAGAGCAATTATGGCTGTTATGCGGACTGCTATAAATATCAGGATCGCAATATCATGGGAAACAGCGGGCTTCACCAGATAGATTCTTTTGCTATAGCGATATTTGAAATTTTCGACTACAAGATAGATTTTTTCGCTTCGTTGTACATTTTTCACATTCTCAGGGTTAGGAACGAATTGAAGATGCTTTTATTGGTATTTGAATGGATGAATAGTTTTATTCACCATATCCAGATATGCTCGCATGAATGAGTTAGCTAGAATCACACCTGAGAGTGTCACTTTCAGAATTGTTCCATTCGAAAATGCCGATGATCTTAACATATCCAATCTCTCAATGCAAAAACGATCATAAATCTTGTCGGGACATCATCATAGGAACTGGAGCATCGACCATTTTCCCATTTACAGGTTGAAGATGATTCACTACTGATCAAAGCACATCCAAAACAATCGTTGATCATATAGCAAGTCTTGATAGGCTGATCATGGAATCGCTGAATGAAAGATGCATCAACAAATTAGCTTCTCAAAGATTCAGAGAAAACAATCTTGCTCCGATCCAGACTGGTCGATACTGAATGTGGTTTACTCTTAGTAGCTGCACTTGTTTTCGTTCTTGAAGCTGAGGATACACTTTTTGATCCTATCGAAATCGAAGGTGAAGATGTATCTGCCGATCTTCTGGTTGATGAGGCTGCTGTTGATTTGGTGAATGATCCCATTTCTCCTCTTATTTCGGAGAAAAAAGATGGTGAGTCCAATAGGCGCTTCTTTGAGCGATATTTAATTAAATAAAACACACAAACGCCTACAGAGATTATGGCTGTTATGAGAACTGCTATGATGATTAGGAGCTGGATATTATCTGGTCTTGGAGGCCTCACAACAGGGATCGAGTCAATTCTCATGTCAAAGTTATACTTATCATTTTCGATCACAAGAGAGGTTGTATTCCCTTTTCGAATATTTTCGACATCTTCCTTTGATTTGAGAAGGAAATGAACTCGTTCTTTTTCATATTTGAATGCATAAACAGTTTTTCCATCAATAATATCCAGATATGCTCGCATGAATGAGTTAGCTAGAATCACACCTGAGAGTGTCACTTTAAGAATTGTTCCATTCGAAAATGCCGATGATCTGAACATATCCACTCTCTCAATACGAAGACAATCATGAATCTTTTCGGGGACATCATCATAGGAATTGGAGCATCGACCGTTTTCCCATTTACAGGTGAAAGATGATTTACTACTGATCAAAGCACATCCGAAACAATCGTTCATCATATGGCAAGTCTTGATATGTTGATCATGGATGGAATCGTTGAATGAAAGATGCATTAACAAATTAGCATTGATGACCGAAATATACTTCAACGTATATTGTCGAGGTATTTCAATTGGGCAAAAGAATGGATGACCAATCATTGAATCTGATGTGAAGCAATTCTTGTCAATGTTCCTGACCACATTCTCGAGAACTAGGTGGTAAAATCGATCACCATTTTTGACAAAGAAACTTGTGATATTTTTTGGATAATCACTGTTGAAAACATTGATACCCATTATTTCACGGTCAAATGTCACTGGAAAAGAAGATTCATAGACCGTAGTTAATTTCGACTCATTTCTACTAGGGTTGCGATCCAGTTCGTCGATCGATAACGAGAATACATAGTGATTTCCAGATTTCCAATCATTGCATGCTAAGAATACCGAAGTACCAAATTGATTGGATCTAGAGCAAGGAATGGATTTTCCAGGTCCAATCGTGACACCGCTTTTCAGCATAATTTTCGAGACTTTTTTTCTGGCTCTTTTTAAGAAGAGAGAGAAACATTAGCATGTGAAGATTAGCTGTGAATCTACTTACGTATCAAAAGCGAGCATAACAGGACCAGCGGTATCAGATGCATTTGATGTTTCGAAAAGGAAAATATTATCAGAAGTATCTGGCTTGACAAAATTCATCGAGTAAAATAAGCTGTTCTGAATTATCTCCTCAGGAGAGATAGCGATCCCATCCACCAATCGAGTCCCACGCGAGTTTCTGTAGAAGTATTGCTTCCTAATTGGATCTCCTTTAGCAACGCATTCAGCAAGGATGAAGTAATAAAATTGATTGGCAGCGCTGAATCCATACCAGAGCCTTGGTGAGGTGGGTCCCTCTGAGCAATCAGGAAAGGCGAATCCAAGCGTTTGATTGATGCAATTGCTCTTGGGACAATCGTACATTGGTAAAAAGTTTCGGCCTTTATCGACTCTTTCCCACACAACGAAATCTTCTGAATCTTCTGATCCAACAACTGAATGTTTTCCACATTCTTCGGGACGAAGAGTGTGACCTTCCTCGATTTTATCAGGCATTTGAAATTTCTGGGTTGGCAACAGGACAATACATTTGTTCCCGTCTCTTTCCAAAATACCGAGCTTTGTGTGAGTCTCCATGATTGTTGTGATTGAAATTGGAAAGAAAACAAACACAAACACAAACAAAAATATACAATTAAAGATGAGAGAAACATAGAGAGGTTTATCAAGAAGGTCGCCCAGGGTTTTCATCACAAAGATATTGCTCTTCAAATAGAGACACTTTGAACCTAGATTACAAAATTCCAGACTTCCCCTTTGCAAATACGAAAACAGCCTGTACTGTACCCATCCATTCTCAACAATGCTCTCAGGGTATGGATACTAATCTGATTTTTTTGAAACTGAATTTATCTACAATAGGAACCCATTGATAAATTCAACTGATTTCACCGCTCACGAAATGCGATGAATTGTTCTTGAATGATCTTCTCCAAATATCTCTTCAAGCCATATAACATTCGATCGAAATCTTCTAAAATGAATACGATCTCATAAGCAATCGGAAGTAGCTTCACTCATGACATGATCAAGACTCAGATTATCATCAGTCATGTGATGGGCCTCTAGCAATTTGGTGTGGCTTGAATAGCTTAACTAACTGAATGATCGTAATCAGTCAGCTCTTAATCAGAAATTAATCAAATGAGATCGAAAATTCAACAGAGAAAATAATGTAAATGGTGAGTTAGATGATGAAAAAAAGGGAAGGTTCCAATGTTATATTTTAAAGTTTTTCCCTCGAAAATTAGTGCAACTTTTCCCAAAGCCAACGAAGTCGAAGAATAGAAGCCCCAATTAAATTGAATCTCCAAATCTAGTAGTAAACTATGAAACGTTCACACAACATGTTAAAGTCATCAAAAAGTTCAGAGATTCTAACATCTGTAAGATTGAAAATCGCTTCATTCTCCCGGGACAGTAGCTTTGGCTTCGCTCTTGGAACTATCTGCTAGATCAATAGGTTTTTGTGACCATGATTTATTCTTCAGAGTCCAGAGTATGATACCAATCACTACCAAAGAAATAAAGATCACAATCAGAACGATAGAAACAATATCCAGACCTGCTTTCGGTTTGCTCTTATGCAAAGGAATTCTGGCCACCAACTGGGGATAAGCTTTGTGTACAATTACAAGAAAATTCAAGTCCAAATTCTTCTTGATCTCTTCTAGTTTCCCCGGAATAAAGTTGAATTTTACCCGCAAATCTTCAACTTCCATCGGCAATTCTTCTCGATCATAATTGAGATTAATGTGACTCAATGCAATCTGTTCAATGCTTCAAAATCTAACGCATTTTTTTTCCTCACCAAATATTGGGTGAGGTCTGGGGTTTTCCAAGATTCACATAAGGATTTAGGTTTGAGTGAGGAAAAAATAACCGAATTCCGAATGACTCAAGCAGATTTAATGTACCAATCTTCTACACATTGCTTGGAATTCTATTTTAAAGCTCCCAATCCAAACAGAAGACCACAATGTTCAGGTGTATATTCATTGCTCCATGGGATCAACAAGAAGAAAAAAAACAAATTGTCCAATAATATTATGGAGTTCTTAGTGATTCAGTGAGGATGCCCTTGCTTGAATCCAATTCCTGAATGTGAATATTTTTCAATCGTTGCTGATCCCTTCATTCTCAAAACTGTCGGAGCAGATAAGGGCTTTGTATATGACGATTCAGTTGCAGATCTCTGGGTTTCTGGGGTTAATGTTGAGCGTGAAGATGAATCCATCTCTCCTGGCTTTCGTCCGATATCGGAAAGGAACGATGGTGGATCTAATTTGGTTTTCTTTGTTCGATTGTAACGAATGAAATATGCAAGTATGCAAAGAGCAATTATGGCGGTTATGAGAACTGCTATGATGATGAGGAGTTGGATATTATCTGGTCTTGGAGACATTACAACAGGGATCAAGTCAATCCTCATGTCAAAGTTATACTTTTCATTTTCGATTACAAGAGAGGTTGTATTCCCTTTTCGAATATTTTCGACATCTTCCTTCGATTTGAGAAGGAAATGAACTCGTTCTTTTTCATATTTGAATGCATAAACAGTTTTTCTATCAATAATATCCAGGTAGGCTCGCATGAATGAGTTAGTTAGAATCACACCTGAGAGTGTCACTTTCAGAATTGTTCCATTCAAAAATGCCGATGATCTGAACATATCCACTCTCTCAGTGCTAAGACAATCATAATTCTTTCCGGGGACATCATCATAAAAACTGGAGCATCGACCGTTTTCCCATTTACAGGTGAAAGATGATTTACTACTGATCAAAGCACATCCGAAACAATCGTTCATCATATGGCAAGTCTTGATATGTTGATCATGGATGGAATCGTTGAATGAAAGATGCATTAACAAATTAGCATTGATGACCGAAATATACTTCAACGTATATTGTCGAGGTATTTCAATTGGGCAAAAGAATGGATGACCAATCATTGAATCTGATGTGAAGCAATTCTTGTCAATGTTCCTGACCACATTCTCGAGAACTAGGTGGTAAAATTTATCATCGTTTTTAACAAAGAAACTTGTGATATTTTTCGGATAATCACTCTTGAAAACATTGATACCCATTATTTCACGGTCACATGTCACTGGAAAAGACGAATCATAGACCGTAGTTAATTTCGACTCATTTCTACTAGGATTGCGATCCAGCTCATCGATTGACACCAAAAACACGTAATAATTTTTCGATTTCCAATCATTGCATGCTAAGAATACCGAAGCACCAAATTGATTGGACCTTGAGCAAGGAATTGACTTATCAGCTCCAATCGTGATATCGCTTTTCAGCTTGATTTTTGAGACCCATTCATCGACTCTTTTCAAGAAGAGAGAGAAACATTAGCTTGAGAAGATCAGTTGTCAATCTGCTCACGTATTGAAAGCAAGCATAACAGGACCAGCGGTATCAGATAAATTTGATGTTTCGAAAAGGAAAATATTATCAGAAGTATCTGGCTTGACAAAATTCATCGAGTAAATTAAGCTGTTCTGAATTATCTCCTCAGGAAAGATAGCAATCCCATCAACCGATCCATCCCCACGCAGGTTTCTATAGAAGTATTGCTTCCTAATTGGATCTCCTTTAGCAACGCATTCAACAAGGAAAAAGTAATAAAATTGATTGGCAGCGCTGAATCCATACCAGAGCCTTGGTGAAGGGGCTCCTTTTAAGCACTTAGGAAAAAAAGGTGCAAATTCAAGCGTTCCATTGATGCAATTGCTCTTGGGACAATCGTATATTGGTAAAAAGTCTTGGCCTTTATCGACTCTCTCCCATGCAAGGAAATCTTCTGAATTTCCTGACCCAAGAACTGAATGTTTTCCACATTTTTCGGGAAGAAGAGTGTGACCCAACTCGATTTCATCAGGCATTTGAAATTTTTTGGTTGGCAACAGGACAATACATTTGTTCCCGTTTCTCTCCAAAATACCAAGCATTGTGTGAGTCTCCATGATTGTTGTGATTGAAATTGGAAAGAAAACAAACACAAACACAAACAAAAGTATACAATTCAAGATAAGAGAAAAATAGGGAGGTTTATCAAAAATATAGCCTAGGGTTTTCATCACAAAGATATCGCTCTTCAAATAGAGACACTTTGAACCTAGATTACAAAATTCCAGACTTCCCCTTTGCAAATACGAAAACAGCCTGTACTGTACCCATCCATTCTCAACAATGCTCTCAGGGTATGGATACTAAACTGATTTTTTTGAAACTGAATATATCTACAATAGGAACCCATCGATAACTGATTTCACCGCTCACGAAATGCGATGAATTGTTCTTGAATGATCTTCTCCAAATATCTCTTCAAGCCATATAACATTCGATCGAAATTTCCTAAAATGAATACGATCTCAATAGCAATCGGAAGTAGCTTCACTTATGACATGATCAAGACTCAGATTATAATCAGTCATGTGATGGGCCTCTAGCAATTTGGTGTGGCTTGAATAGCTTAACTAACTGAATGATCGTAATCAGTCAACTTGTCAATCAGAAATTAATCAAATGAGACCGAAAATTCAACAGAGAAAATAATGTAAATGATGAATTAGATGATGAAAAAAAGGGAAGGTTCCAATGTTATATTTTAAAGTTTTTCCCTCGAAAATTAGTGCAACTTTTCCCAAAGCCAACGAAATCGAAGAATAGAAGCCCCAATTAAATTGAATCTCCAAATCTAGGAGTAGACTATGAAACATTTCACTCAACATGTTATAGTCACAAAAAGTTCAGAGATTCTAACATATGTAAGATTGAAAATCGCTTCATTCTCTCGGGACAGTTGCTTTGGCTTCGCTCTTGGAACTATCTGCTAGATCGATACAACAAAGACCACAATGTTTAGGTGTATATTCATTGCTCCAAGGGATTAACAAGAAGAATAAAAACAAATTGTCCAATAATATTATGGAGTTGATAGTGATTCAGTGAAGATACCCTTGCTTGAATCCAATTCCTTTTTAGCTGAATGTGAATATTTTTCAATCGTTGCTGATCCCTTCATTCTCAAAACTGTCGGAGCAGATAAGGGCTTTGTAGATGACGATTCAGTTGCAGATCTCTGGGTTTCTAAGGTTGATGTTGAGCGTGAAGATGAATCCAAATCTCCTGGCCTTCGTCCGATATCGGAAAGGAACGATAGTGGATCTAATTTGAAGTTGGTTTTCTTTGTTTGATTGAGATGAATGAGATAGGCAAGCATGCAAAGAGCAATTATGGCTGTTATGAGAACTGCCATGATGATTAGGAGTTGGATATTATCTGGTCTTGGAGGCCTTACAACAGGGATCCAGTCAATCCTCATGTTAAAGTTATACTTATCATTCTCGATCACAAGAGAGGTTGTATTGCCTTTTCGAATATTTTCAACATCTTTCTCTGATTTGAGAAGGAAATGAACTCGTTCTTCTTCATACTTGAATGCATAAACAGTTTTTCTATCAATAATATCCAGATATGCTCGCATGAATGAATTAGTTAGAATCACACCTGAGAGTGTCACATTCAGAATTGTTCCATTCAAAAATGCCGATGATCTGAACATATCCACTCTCTCAATGCTAAGACAATCATGAATCTTTCCGGGGACATCATCATATGAATTGGAGCATCGACCGTTCTCCCATTTACAGGTGAAAGATGATTTACTGCTGATCAAAGCACATCCGAAACAATCGTTCATCATATGGCAAGTCTTGATATGTTGATCATGGATGGAATCGTTGAATGAAAGATGCATCAACAAATTAGCATTGATGACCGAAATATACTTCAACGTATATTGTCGAGGTATTTCAATTGGGCAAAAGAATGGATGACCAATCATTGAATCTGATGTGAAGCAATTCTTGTCAATGTTTCTGACCACATTCTCGAGAACTAGGTGGTAAAATTTATCATCGTTTTTAACAAAGAAACTTGTGATATTTTTTGGATAATCACTGTTGAAAACATTGATACCCATTATTTCACGGTCAAATGTCACTGGAAAAGACGAATCATAGACCGTTGTTAATTTCGACTCATTTCTACTAGGTTTGCGATCCAGCTCATCGATGGACACCATAAACACGTAATAATTTTTCGATTTCCAATCATTGCATGCTAAGAATACCGAAGCACCAAATTGGTTGGATCTAGAGCAGGGAATTGACTTATCAGCTCCAATCGTGATATTGCTTTTCAGCTTAATTTTTGAGACCTTTCCTTTGACTCTTTTAAAGAAGAGAGAGAACATTAGCTTGTGGAGATTAGTTGTCAATTTGCTTACGTCTCGAGAGCAAGCATAACAGGACCAGCGGTATCAGATACATTTGATGTTTCGAAAAGGAAAATATTATCAGAAGTATCTGGCTTGACCGAATTCATCGAGTAAAATAAGCTGTTCTGAATTATCTCCTCAGGAGAGATAGCGATCCCATCCACCGATCGAGTCCCACGTGGATTTCTGTAGAAGTATTGCTTCTTAGTTGGATCTCCTTTAGCAATGCATTCAGCAAGGATGAAGAATTCAATTTGATTGGCAGCGCTGAATCCATACCAAAGCCTTGGTAGAGTGGGTCCCTTTAAGCAATCAGGAAATGAAGGTACGAATTCAAGCATTAGATTGATGCAATTGCTCTTCGAACATTCGTATATTGGTAAAATGTCTCGTGCTTCATCAACTCTTTCCCACGCAACAAAATCTTTTGAATCTTTTGATGCGACAACTGAATGTTTTCCACATTCTTCGGGAAGAAGAGTATGACCTTCCCCGATTCTATCAGGCATTTGGAATTTTTCGGTTGGCAACAGGACAATACATTTGTTCCCGTCTCTTTCCAAAATACCAAGCTTTGTGTGAGTCTCCATGATTGTTGTAATTGAAATTGGAAAGAAAACAAACACAAACACAAACAAAAATATACAATTCAAGATGAGAGAGAAATAGAGAGGTTTATCAAGAAGGTAGCCTAGGGTTTTCATCACAAAGATATCGCTCTCCAAATACAGACACTTTGAATCTAGATTACAAAGTTCGAAAACAGCCTGTACTGTAGCCATCCATCCTCAACAATGCTCCCAATGAATGGATACTAAATTCATTTTTTTTGAAACTGAATATATCTACAATAGGAACCCATTGATAAATTCAACTGATTTCACCGCTCAAAAGATGCGATGAATTGTTCTTGAATGATCTTCTTCAAATATCTCTTCAAGCCATATAACATTCGATCGAATTCTTCTAAAATGAATACGATCTCATAAGCAATCGGAAAAAGCTTCACTCATGACATGATCAAGACTCAGATTATCATCAGTCATGTGATGGGCCTCTAGCAATTTGGTGTGGCTTGAATAGCTTAACTAACTGAATGATCATTATCAGTCAACTTGTCATGCAGAAATTAATCAAATGAGACCGAAAATTCAACGAAGAAAAAAGTGTAAATAATGAATCAGATGATTAAAAAAAGGGAAGGTTCCAATGTTATATTTTAAATTTTTTCCTCGAAAATTAGTGAAATTTTTCCCAAAGCCAACGAAGTCGAAGAATAGAAGCCCCAATTAAATTGAATCCCCAAATCTAGTAAACTATGAAACATTTCACACAACATGTTATAGTCACAAAAAGTTCAGAGATTCTAACATATGTAAGATTAAAAATCGCTTCATTCTCTCGGGGCAGTTGCTTTGGCTTTGCTCTTGGAACTATCTGCTAGATCAATAGGTTTTTGTGACCATGATTTATTCTTCAGAGTCCAGAGTATGATACCAATTACTACCAAAGAAATAAAGATCACAATCAGAACGATAGAAACAATATCCAGACCTGCTTTCGGTTTGCTCTTATGCAAAGGAATTCTGGCCACCAACTGGGGATAAGCTTTGTGCACAATGACAAGAAAATTCAAGTCCAAATTCTTCTTGATCTCTTCTAGCTTTTCCGGAATAAAGTTGAATTTTACCCGCACATCTTCAACCTCTATCGGCGAGATAAGTTCATTGTAATGAGTTAATAGGTTTGTTTTCATGTCAGCATTAGTGAATCGGACACCAATCACCTTCACTGTCAAGTTAGAAGAATCATCGGATGATGTTGAATTTTGATAATCTATTCTATCAATGAAAATGCAATCATTAATGCTTCCAGATGACTCTATTGAAGAGATGCCACAGCGATCTACATTCCATGTGCAGTTGTAGATATTGGCTTTGCTCAGAAGAATACAACCAAAACAGTCATTCATCAGAAAGCACATTTCGATTTGTTCATAATAGTGTAGACCTTTGAATGAAGTGTGCATCCAGAGACTGTCATTCATGATGGAAACATATTCTAGAGAGTGTGATTCGGGTACATAAATTAAACACAGAATAGGATTACCAACCAGTGTTTCTGGGGTGTAACAGTTCTCTGGTAATTTAGGTACATCATCATTCCCCAAAATGAGAAGGTGCCAAGGTTCCCCACCTGAATGAACTATGAAACCTGTCAAGTTTTTAGGATATGTGATTGTGAATACATTGATCCCAACCAAGTACTGATCAAATGATATCGGAGTTGTAGCAGATTGATACACCGTATTGACTGCCGTCTCATCCTTATCTGGATTTTGATCCATTTCATGGATTGAAATTGAGAACAGATAATCAATCTTCAACTCACCACCACAAGATAAATAAACAAGATCATCATACTGGTTGGATCTAAAGCAAGGAACTGATAACACATCAGCTGGAATTTTTAACTGGGTTTTTATGACGATTTTGGTAACATTCTGTGTTCGTCTGGGAAAAAGAAAAAGTAAATATTACAAGATTGAAATGCCAATCATTTGAATGTCCTTACAAATCAAATGCTAACAAGTTAGCTTCAGTAATATAATCAGTCAATTTTGAGTTCTCGAATTCATAAACTCTTTCTACTTTCGATCTATCAGCAGTGTAAAACATACTTCCTGGGGTACGATCTTTTGGATCAATAGCTGGATCCTTGATCTGAAAACTTTGTGACTGGGTATAAAAAAAATACCGAATTGTTACATTATTTCCATTATCTTCTTTGCATTTGATTAGACCTAAAACACCAACAGTTTCATCATCCAGATATTCGAACCAAACGTCGGCGATCTGGCCTCTACAATCTGGAAATATCAATTTGAAATCATAGCTGCTCGTGGTACATTTCTCATCTGTACACCTATAACCTTCTATGAACTTCCATCTCCAAAGCCAGACGATAAATTCTCTTCCAGACTTCAGTTCATTGACAAGATACCTATGACATTCATCAGAACGAGGAGGCTTGCTTCCATTGGTCAACAGATGATATGGGAATGTTAAATAACGATATGGTAGAAGAATTATGCACTTTTCACCATCGTTTACCATCCTTCCAGTATCAGCAAAACTTTTTAAGAAAGACTTGATTGGGCTGGGAAATATGGATACCAGAAAAATTAATACGTTGTTCGAGTGGGCCAAATCTGTGGAAATTTTTCCACTAATACATGATAATATCATGAGTAGAATATAAGTCAAGATATAGTTATTCATTTCAAGATGATCAGTGAGAAAATTTGAATGTCCAACGAATTAGTGATCTGATAGAATAGTTTGATGAAAAATTTCATATAATTGATAACAAATTTTTCTTCTCGCGTTTTTGATGTCAAGTTTATGAGAAGGATACACATTGAGCGTAAGAGTTTGATAACAATCCCTGGATGTTTGTTTACGTGTGACCATGAATGATCTCTATCAGATGATCACTTATCTGATAATTTTAAAAATTTTTATCAATAAAATTAATTAGAATTAAATATCAAACAATGGAAATATGAGCAATTTTTCAAGTGTAACTAATTAATTTGATTATTATCATTGTGAAAATGAATCTCGCTTCTACAAGATTTGTTCGTTTAAGAGGTTTGTTCGAAAATTTTCTATCATTAATTGTGAACACTCTAGAAAATTTCGAATTGCTGCCTCTATTGTACTGAAAAATTAATCGATGGTGAGAAAAATCTAAAATAATTGATGGAAAAATGAGAATGATTAAGCTCAAGGTTATCGGAAGAAATTCACTGGAATGCTAGTTTTGTTTACAGTCGGATCTGGAGCACTTCCAAAAATAAATTATCTCAATAGCCCCCTTGATATTCTAATGAGAGGATATTCATAGCTTGGAATTTTTGTGGACAATCTGGACGAATATTTACTTTAAATTTTCGTCGCAGATTATTCACCATCAATTCGTTTTATTCTATTTTTCATACTCATCAATCCCATCGTATACTTCAATTTTATGGTGATGAGCTTGATTTTGAACAGAGTATGGATCATCGAGCTGCCATTGGTGATGGAAATATATCTCTCCAAAAGTGTTCGAGAGGATCTCTGATAGTGACCAGAGAGATAGATGACAACTTTTTGAAATTTTTGTCGAGTTTACGCTTTTTTCCTCTCTAAGGCTGAAAGATACCAAGAATCACCACCATTTCCACCAGGAAACTGGTGACACTTTCTGGTTATTTGATTTCTGGAACATTTTTTCGCAAAACTTCTGTGTCAAATGTAGTCAATGGGGAGGATTCATAAGCCACTCTGAGAGTCTGTCTGTCTCATAGTTAAGATATGATTCATCAAACGGTACCGAAAAAAATGCCATTAGTATTTGCTGCTATCTTAACAGAAAAGAAGAGCCAGGAAATGGTCCGAATTGAAACTTGAAAAAGAAATCATTCTTCATAGCCTTTTTATTTGGAATAAATCTTATTTTTTCACCAACAGAATCTAGTACTGCGATATGAGTCATAGCCACTTGATCTTATCAATCATCAATGATTCAAATAATGGTGAGCTGCATTGAACTTTAACTAACTGATTACCTGAGTTGACAGTCAACCTATATAGCCAATATTGAAGGCTACAATTGGTACACAGATATTGGGCAAGCCAATGAGTTGGCTTGAACCTTCATAAGTTTGGGGAAGGAAATCTCGATTGTTGAGCCTAAGTGAAGTGACCACGAGGGATCATTTTACCTATGAATATTGACGGAAACCCGGTCGGCCAGTCAGATCATGTCACTTTAGTGGCTCGATTACCTGGGTAGACAAGTTTCCACAAAAATGGGACAAAATTTTTGCTCAAGCAACAAAAATATGTCAAAATAAGTTGAAAAACTGTCATTTCGTAGAACTTTAAGCATTTGAGTATCAAAAATATAATGTTTGTCCTACAAAATCTCACTGAGCATTGAACTACTCTATTTTTTTGGTATCAGTTAAGTCTAAATGGACTCCAATTTGTATCCGCTCTTCGTTTCCGAGTGGGCCTGAATTGATGGAGCTGTTTGAGGGAAATTTTTTCACTTCTTCATTTCGCTCCATTTCAGAGGGTATTGTCTTTTGGGCTAGATCGAAATCCTCGTCTTCTTCTTCATGATATAATCTGTGAGCATAATAGATAACTGAGAGGAGTAGAGATATTCCAATCATGATGAGAATAACCTGCAAAACTGAAAAATTGTCTTCACCAGTGTCTTCAAGGAGTTTTTTCATTACTTTGATATTGAGTTTCGTGTTTCCAATGGCGAATGATGAAGTATCGATGATTTCTTTCACCTCTGAATAATTGATTTCCACCAGCACAAATTCAGCTTCATGGCTCCTGACTTCGGAGGGATGAAATCTTTTTCCATCAGTTGTTTCGATGTAAACTTCCATGAAGGTATTAGTTAAACAGACGCCAAGAACTTTCACGAGCAAGATATTTTCTTCTTCGGAAGAATTTAATGACAATTGATCGATTTTGATGCAATCTAAGGCGTTTTTTGGTGAGATGTATAGAGAAGATGTGCATCTATCTTCATCCCATTTGCATTTGTAAGGGGCAATCCTGGAAATCGAAACGCATCCAAAGCAATCATTCATCAAATAGCAAGTCTCGATCAGTTGATCATAAATCGAATCTTGAAACGAAACATGCATCATTAAGCTACCATTCGGGTTTGAAGCGTACTTCACTGTATGATTTGGAGGTATTTTGATTGGGCAGAAGAATGGAAAATCGATTTCCGATTCTGGTGCAAAACACTCGGGATCAATCTTTCTGTTCATGGTTTCGAGGACCAAATGGTACATTTGATTATCTTTCTTGACCAAAAAACTTGTGAAAATTTTTGGATAGTCGCTTATGAAGACATTGACTCCTATCATCTCATAGTTGAAGGAAACAGGGAACGAAGACTCATAAATCATGGTAATTTCAGTCTCCTCTATACATGGATTACGATCGAGCTCATCTATGGGTACCGAGAACATATAATAATTGCTAGTATTCCAATCATTGCATGCTAAGAACATCAGTGTACCGAATTGATTGGATCTAGAGCAGGGAATTGATTTATTAGGTCCAATTCTGAGACCAGTTTTCAGAAAAATTTTCGAGACCTTTTCTTCTGTTCTTTTGGGAAGAAAGAAAGGAACATTAGTAAAGAGTGATTAGGTGACAATCTCCGTACAAGTGGAAAACAAGCATAACAGGGCCAGCATTATCAGTCAAGTTGGATGTTTCAAAGAGAAATATTGTATCAGATTTAGATTCATTATCGGCCAATTTCATCGAATAATACAAGCTGCCTGGAACAATTTCTTCTTGAGGAATAGTAGCATTTTCTATTTCAAAATTTGCATCGTAACTTGCGACGATATATTGCTTTTCATTTACATCTTCTTGACTATCACATTCAGCAAGACCAAAATATCCAAATACATCGATAGTATGGAATCCAAACCAGATAACAGGTTCATCAGAGATGCATTCCTCGAAGATTTCGTCTATCCGCCTAGAGATTCTAATGCACATGTTTCCTTGAGAGCAAACATAACTGTCGAAACTTGGATCCAATGGATCGTATCTCTTCCACACTATAAACTTTACAGAATCTTCGGACCCTATAACCAAATATTTGTCACATTCCTCGGGATCAGGTGGATCACCATACTCAAATTTTTGACCAGAAAACGAGAATTTTCTGGTTGGCAAAATGACAACACATTCGTCTCCATCTCTGTCTAAAATACCTATTTTTGAGCGAGCTTTCATGACCGTTATGATTGGAATTGGAGAATAAGTAAATAACAGCAGCATGCAACTTGAAGCTGTGGAGAAAATTGAGGATTCCCCGAGCATATAACAAAGGAAATTGGTGAGAAATACGAGTATCAGCTCTAGATTATTCCCTCTTGGAGTATTCATGATCTGACCGAAAATGAAAATCTTTGAAATTTTCCACTTCTAGCGGAAAAGAAGCAGTGATCACCATAATAAACTGTTTACATTGAAAAATGCAACAGATGGATAATAAAATATCATTCTATAACAATGATGCACCAGAAATCAACATTCATCGATTCATTTGATAGTTTACAATATTAACAAAATTTGATTCATCCATAGGAAGCAATTGAAATGTGATTGATCATCCAAGAAGCGTCTTCAAGTCAATCAACACACTGTCAGAAGAGATAAGATTATAGAGTTGGAAGCGATTCATTAAGAATACTCATGCTTGAATCCAATTCTTCTTCAGCTAAATATGAATATTTTTCAATTATTGAAGATCCTTTCATTCTCAAAACTGATCGAGTAGATTGGGATAACAAAGGAGCAGATAAGGATTTCGTAGATGAAGATTTAGTCCCAGATCTCAGGGCTTCTGAGGCTGCTATTAAATGTGAAGATGAATCCATCTCTCCAGGCTTTTGTCCGATATCGGAAAGAAATGATGAAGGATCTAATTTGGAGTTGGTTTTCTTTGTTTGATTGAGACGAATGAGAGATGCAAGTATGCGAAGAGCAATTATGGTGGTTATGAGGATGGCTATCTTCATTGAAAAGAAGTTGATCATTGTTTTTAACCAAGAAACTTGTGGTATTTTCTGGATAACCCTCAAAAACATTGATTCTCATTATTTAGGGGTCAAATCTCATTGGGAAAGAAGATTCGAAGATCTTAGTTAGTTTTGACTCATTTCTACTCGTGTTACGATCCAGCTCATCGATTGACACCAAAATACATAGTAATAGTTTTCAGATTTCCAATCATTGCATGCTAAGCGAAGCACCAAATTGATTTGATCTAGAGCAGGAAATGAACTTATCAGGTCCAATCATGATATTGCTTTTTAGCAAGATTTTTCAGACTTTTTTTTGCTCTTTTCAGGAAGGAAGGTCGAAGAAGGCATTAGCATGTGAAGATTAGTCGCCAGTAGTGACAGAGTTACTCTAAAAAAGAGGGTATATCTTGCGATTAGGATGATACCATCAATCCATTGTTGCCATGAAATATGTGAATTACCCTCTTTCAGCTATAAGAATAAAACTGGTACAGGTATCATTTGTGATCGGTAAATTGAATGAGGATTTTTTTTGTTAAAATTTTGGAATACAGATTCATCAATTGAATATGGATGATGAGACATATTGTGAAAGCAGAAAGAGGATGAGCTCCGAAAATTCTCGAACTACTTTTTCAAAAATATTGCATTAGAGAGAATATTTCCTCATTCTCGACCGACTGTCTGACTGAAGACAATTATCTGGACTCCATCCTCTTTCGGGAGTGTTTCGGATTGAGTATTTGAATTTCCATCATCGATCTCAATGATAACATCGTGATTTGACGTCTCAGTTTCCTTTGGAGAGAGACCACGAAATTTGATTTTTTTTTCTTTTTAGTTCCTCTATACAGAAGTGGCCATCAAGTCACTCTGAACGATGAGAAGAAGTTCTAGAAGAGAATCAATATTCTGTATCAAACGTTTGCACCGCATTTGCGATGGTGAGCCATCCTTGCAAGTGTGAGATTCAAAGAATTCATTCTGTGCCATGATATCACTAATCTTTCTGAATAGTAGCGATGATAATTAACATCGTCAATCATCGAACCTAGTTGCACTTTCACAAGCATGATGATTTTGAATTTTGCGAATCATGGTATTTATTTTTAGAGAGATTGTGATCAATTACAGAGAAAAAACAAAAAATGACGACGAAAGGTTTTAATCAATTTGTGCTTCCAATTTTTTTTCCGATATTTCAACGTCTTCATTCCAATTGCGTCCAGTTGAACTTTTTTTCTTTTTCACCCTTGATCCGATGTCCGTTTGACTTTTCACCTCTGGTCGTTCCATTTCGGAGGGGATTGTTTTTTGCATCAATTCAAAATCTCTATCAATGGGAATCCTCTTATAACATAGTTTGTAAGTAAAGAAGATTGAAAACAGTATAACAAGTGTAATCAATATAATTATCAAGATTACCACAGGATTAGTAGCTCCGCTACTACTAGGAGGCTTATTGTCTTTCTTCAAGGCTACTTCGACTTCGATAGAAAATTTTGAATTTCGTATAATGAGCGTTGTCGTCTTAATGAGTTCTTCAACCTTGTTTCTATCTCTTGTCTTTATAGCAAACTTTACCTCACCATCAAGAGTTTCCTGAGGTAGAATAGGTTCCCCATTGCTGGGTTGAATACGAGACCCCATAAAGTTATTGGTCAAGTGAACACCAAGTATTTTAATTAACAAAAAGTAACCTCTTCTTTCAGGCAATATTCTCAATCCTTCTATCTGAATACAATCATCAACCTTCTCTGATGAACTGGATGAAGATGAAATGCATACATTTTCATCCCATTTGCATGTATAGGGAGCATGAGTTGAGATGAGAATACATCCAAAACAATCGTTCATCAGATAGCAGGTTTCAACTACATGATCTCGAATTGAATTCTGGTAGGCAGTGTGCATCATCAAATTAGCATTTGTGATTGAAAAATATCTCAATGAATGTCCAGAAGGAACTTCCGGAAGTTTACAGAAGATTGGGAAGCCACTTTTCAATTTAGGTGAGGAGCATCGTTTGTCAAGTTTGCGCTCTACCTTCTCAAAGACTGTGAGGTACCATGAACCAGAAGCCTTCATCAGGAAGCTGATTAAATTCTTTGGATACTCTATCATGAACACATTTATTCCCACAATTTCGGTATCAAACTTGGCCAAGAAAGAAGATTCATGGTCCAAATTTAGATTCGTCTCTTTCATGTCTGAGCTCAAACTATCAATCGATACCGAGAAAATGTAATTGCTTTCTCGCCTCTTATCTTGACAGGAAAGAAAAACCAGATTATCGCATTGATTAGATCTCGAGCAAGGAATCGATCTACCAGACTCTATTGAAATTGTATTCTTAGTTGAAATTCTTGTGACTTCAGAATATCTGTTGAGAAAATTGAAAAAAATGAACCACTTTGAAGTGGCTACAGAATTTCTCACCGTGTGAAAGCAAGTATGCCGGGTTTACCATCGGATGTCATATTCGATGTCTCAAAGAAAAAAACTTTCGAAAAAGGATCTTCTCCGAGTATTGAATAGAACAAACTGCCTTGGATCATCTCAGGGATTTCAAATTGGTCAGAAATTTCTCTACTCTCATTCCATCCAGCGAGGAAGTATCTTTTTCGCTCTGCTACTTTATTTTCACATTCAGAAAGACTGAAAGCTGTGTTAATTGAGGCCCTACGAAACCATATCCATCCCTTGAATCCTTTGTTGGTACAATTTGTGAAAATATCTGAGTATTTGTACATTTTTGCTACAGTACAATCACCATTTTTCCGGCAAAAATAAACATTTATTGGGGCATCAAAATTTTGAACATTCTCCCAGGTGACATACTCTTCTCTATATTTGTCTTCGTTCGCCAAATACTTGTTGCATTGTTCAGCTTTGATTTTCGGAGAAGGAAAATCATTTGCCTTCCCTCTTGGAATTATGGTTACACATTTATCTTGATCTCTTTCAAGTATACCAATAGATGTACATCTTTCCAAGTTTGCTCCATTCATAATTGGAAAAAGAATTGACCAAAAGTATAAAGCAAATAGTAGAGAAAGGTGGTGCGAAGTTGGCATTATCTGGGGAATAAGTTGCTCTAATTATCAGAATGACACAAATAAGGTACTAATAAGATACAGATACAAACGAAATGAATGAATAAGATGAGCCGATTGAATATGCCATGAGGTATGAGGAGTGAAACAAAATCTAATTAAATCATACAAACAAACAAAAGAAACTACAGTTATTGAAGTCAATTAGGCTATCAACAATTAATCATACTTTATTTTGATTAAACTAAAGAATCCTTACATGAAATGAATACATGTACCCATATCTGAAAGCAAAGTTCATCATAAACAATTAGAGAAATTAATTTTCATCAACTCTTCCCCCTCATGATTGAAGCCTCTCTGTTGCCTCTCTGAATACTTATTAATACGATATCTTGTTGAGAAGTTCTAGTGGGACTTCGTAACTCTCTGATCGAATTTTTTTCATCAATGAGGAATCGATTGAAGACTATGAGAAAAATATTAAGATTCTGCTCAATCCCTCAACAGATTTATCTGAAGTTCTAACATACTAACTTTTATGGTAGTATTTCCCTCGAAAATAGTTCACTTCAATGTTGTGACCAGAAGAAGCATATGTCCACCCATTTCTAGGAGAGTCTTTAGAAAAGAGAAAAATCATGAAAATCGAAAGTCCATTCAAAATTGTTACACAAATCTCACCATTATCATGCTTCTGGTTGAAAATACTAAAAAATCGAAACACCAAAAGCCAATCGGGCTTTCTTCCATCGTTGAAATTATATCATCTAATTTAAGACGACATTGTGAGGATATTCTCTTTTCATGAACGACAATTCTGATCAGTCTTTTTTTAATTTCGGTATCCTATGAATGAGAGAAAATAAATTTTGATAACATTCTGATTCTCCGTGAAAGATATTCCTCTTCAATTTTTCACCATACCGAGGCAGAGGTAACTGAGCCAGTGATACATGTTCCACAAACACCAACCACAATAGTGGCCACCGAGAGCGATCCGAATACAAATTTTGCCTCTTCATTAGCACTCGAAAAGGCGAAAATGAATATCGAAAATAGAGCAAGCAGGAAGGTACCAGAATAATTGGCACCCATGATTAGTGAAAGTGAATTGTTGGCATTCTTGACTTCCTTGTAGAGGCTCAAATAAGTAGCCATAAATTCAAAGATATGAGATTCCGTTAGAAGATCTCTCTTCGATTCATCAATAGTTCTCATAAGACATTCCAATCGGAATTGAGTAATCAAACAGTAACTATTAAATAGGAAAAAACTCAATTGTATGCATGGGGTAACCATAAATTGGGCTATTTCTGAGGTTATACAACTGATAAATTGAAATATTCGATCTATAGGATTGGTGAAATCGCTATCCTGAATCAGAGGTGCCAGTAGAACGAAGGTAATCACTGGATAGAAGAAATAGGAAAAAAGAACCAAATTGAAGGCATACATAAAATTAATTATCATTCTGATGTCTTTCCACTTCTTCTGATCACTTGTCCACAATGATCGTTCATGAGAATCGATATAAAATCGGAGCCAAATTCGATCCGATGAATTCCTATTCAATCTATGGGACACGAAAATGGTTCCATAAGCACTACCATAAATTAAGATGAAACATACGTTTGCCGATATTCGATTGTCTCCAAAAGCCACGGCAGCATCACCAAGCGTAGCTATTGTATTGGAATCAGTTACAATACACAGAACAAAAAGACGCAATATATTGACCATTGTGAAAAAATGTGAAAAATAGTGGAGAACAATAGATCCTGGTTTAATTGATATGGATTGTTCGAAAAGTCGTCGATATAAAAGTCCACGATCTTGTAAGGTCTTTTCGAGATCATAGTCAATAATTTTTGAAGTATTGACCTGTCTACCAGGCATGAATGCTTGGAACATTCGAAACAGACCTTCCAATAGTGTCGATTGATCTTTGTCCCGCTGATTTTTGTTCATTTTGGCAGATATCGTTTTTAAGTTTCTACAAAATCTGACCAATAAATCTTTTGATCAACTTTAAGATCATATTTACACGATTATACTTGATCAAAATAGATTTGACTCGATATGATGGGTTCATTCAGTCACTCAAGTGTCCCAGATATAAGTTCTTCATTTGATTCCCACATAGAAATGACGAGACTGGAATATCTACCATTTCGATTTTTTTGGAATGTCTCTATTCCCAATTGCTGTTGTCTATGGATCCCTCGAACAATGATACCAAGAAACATTGTTTTTGTTTACAGTATCGAATTTTAATGGGTCCAGAGGGAATGAAGTTAGGAAATAATGGATTATTTGGAAGGAAATGAAAGGGAGTGATCGATTAATTGCCCATTCAACTTGCTCGTATGCTTAATTGCTCTCTCCTGAAATGAAATGTTGTTTTGAAACGCAATGAACTTTTTTAATCTTAGAACTCAAAACTTTTCTTATAATCAGAAAAAATAAATGATCTTGTGTACTCGACGAGACTATGAGCCCTCTTAGATTTAATTAGAAAGAATTCTCAATACTCTAACGAGAAACGAGATTGAGAAGAGAGGATAATGACAGTCATTAAATTGTTTACAAGTATTTTTACTTGTTCAAAGTTCACAAAATTTATTCTTGCTTCTTTCACTAGTCCTTTCTGTGGTTTTTGGGGATGGAAGGATGAAGTTTCAAATTACCATAGAGAATAAGACTCTTTGTCGCACGGCTAACCGAAATTCTCTTCCACCCATTTTTGCGAATTCTTCGGGTAGCTATTGGTTGAAATTTCGTCAAAATTGCATATTATTTTTGCAGATATTTTGCATTCTATTCACCTGAAAATTGAATAGCTGACTGGAAAATTTACTGCGAGAAGGAATAAAATAGATCAAGGGTAATCATTAAAGCATCAATCATGATGAATAAGTCAGTCATCAGTTTTCTCATGTTTCTAGTAGTCTTCCAAACCATATCGAATGAGATTTCGATCATGAGTTGCCAATTTCAACCCCCCTTACTAGTGTTCTAGCAAATTTGTTGCTCTCTAAATGATACATTGAGGAGATTTTGGAATATAATCGATGAAATTGATCTATTTTTAGCCTAATTTACAGAAAACAGCTAATTAGAATTTTTCCATTGATTTTACACTCGAAATTTGATCACTGTGAGAACATGATTGCTTCTAAGATCAATGATGTGTAAATATTTAAGCTCATCATCTTTGACTAATCATATTTACTCTTGTCTTTGATGAAGGCCATCGAAGATGTCGGGTGATGGAAGCAATAGAGAGAGAGAGAGAGAGAGAGAGAGAGAGAGAGAGAGAGAGAGAG